>LOND01000379.1:4396-20821 GCA_014220965.1 Paragonimus kellicotti
GGAACTCTTTACTTCATTGGGTCCAAGTTGGCTAAGAGGTCACAATAAAAATTTATTTGAAAGTTCTCACTTGACTAGACTTGCGCCCATTGCCGTTGATTCTCGTTCTACGGTGCAGCTATGGTCTTGTTAGGCGTTCATCCGCCAGGTAGACGTCGGGTGTATTGCTCCTACACTGATGCCGTGCTTAGATTCAACGATTCAGCCACCGATACGTGAGTTTGAGGCAGAGATCCAAAGTACCGGGGTCCAGGCGATCTTTTTAATTCAACGTCAAGCGTGCGTGCCGTTATCTGCAAGACAACCATTGAAAGCAGGATGTGACACCGCTCTTGGGGGTTGCCGTAACTACAAAGGATACGTTAAGGTTGCTGGCATAATGATGTGCTAAATAACCGAAAATCAAGCAATAAATAAACCGACCTCTGGAGACAACCTTTTTCCCTGCACGGAATGCTAGCAGGGCTGATTGGCTGATAGCTAGCGGGAGAGTGCCGGTCATCCCGCTTGAAGATGGGTGTGACCGTCGTCTCTTTCCATGCACTAGGGAGAATGCCAGTCTGAAGTATATTTTCAAACAGCTTGTAAAGGGGTTCTCGTAGACTTGCAGCTGCTTCCTTGAGAATCCCGCGATGGATCTTGTCAGGACCCATTGCACTGTATGAATTAACCTTGAATAAAAGGTCTTCAACATCTAGCACAGAAAACTCCCCGGTGGCGAGCGGTTGCCGGGATTTCTTCAGCGATAAGATAGGGTGCCATCTCGATGGTGTAACGTTGTGGATCACCGAATTGCACCCCGTAAATAACCCGGCCACAACCACGTAGTCAGATGTAATCACCCTCGGACAGTAGCAAAGAAGGGGCCGAAGGTTTATCCTTTCTTCATCGTCAAATATGCTTAAATGATAGGTTTTGTTTTCATAAGCTCCTAGAGGGACCTTTTCGTGTGAGAGTTCAGTGTTCACACGGATCACTCACGTGCACCTACTTCGAACACCGTGAGTAGCACCTGGGTCTCCCAAACTTTCCGTGAGCTTACGCTTCGCGGCTAAGCGGTGAAGGTCGTCGGAAAGACGACATAATCTGCGAGGCAGGAATGAACGATGAGAGAAGTTGCACAGATCATGCATTACGAATAATTCATTCGATTTCTAAACTGCATCTTGAAATGCACGGTGGTTCTGGTCCGCAGAATCGTAAGTAGGAAGAAGCAGTCCCAGGCAGCTTCTCGGGTCGCTGAAATCAGCCTGGTAAAATTTCGAACTGTGGACTTTTTACTGGTTGTTGTAACCAGTAACAGATAAGATCAAAGGTGAGCAGAGAGTGGTCACTGTGACCAAGTGGTGGCTTGATGATCACTCTGTCTACCAGGTGGCTCTTACTAGTGATTACTAGGTCAAGCACCGGACTGTTGACATGTTGTGTTCATGCTCTCCGTCGTATCAGCATCGGTATAGAAGCCGAGAGCCCACTTCCACAGTTCCGAGGGGAGCTGACACTCAGTTTATCTTGGGTGAATTAAGGTCGCCCATAGCATATAGGCGAGAAAAACGACGTAATCCTACGAGGTTTTCTATTTTACCGGAAGGGTGTCATCGCCTGATGTTTTGAGCGAGGGAAGACGCATTCGGACTGATGCTAGGTCGCGCAGTGTTAGTCAAGGCTACAGGGAGTCGTATTCATCAGATGACTGCAACCCACCGATGAACGTGGGTTTTAGGAGGTTCCGACTTAAAAAATTAGCCGAGTCCCCGTTCTTGCTCGTGCGGAGTCAGCTTGATAAACGGAATATCCGGGGCCACTCAGTTCACCGTCACTTGCACCATCTGTATGTCACATCATTGTTAATGCAAAGATGTGCGGTTGAGTGTCCTGAACTAGCTGTCTAACTGCTTGTAGTTTGTTGAACAGGCTCAGATGTTCGTATATATGCAGCTTCCGGCTGCTTCCTCATTTGTCTTTGCGAAATTGGAGAAATGAGAGTGCAAGGACGAGCTTGGGAGATCAGGCCTATGAGTGAAGGATGGACTATGGACGGCACCGGGGTTAGACTCGGTTTGTTCTATCCAGTTGATCTGACAGCCTTCCTTCGTGGCTGCGAACGCGACAGCATTTACATCATTTACGTACGTCATCCGTCATACGAGGAGCTTGATTAGCATTCTTGGTGTCTCAAATTGCTGTCCCTATGCCTCCGTCTATTTTCGTATCTCAGAAGAGTGGTCGGAAGTTCTTACTCAGGGATATTTTGATTCCTTCATCTGTTGGGAACGAAGTTTCATACAGAGCAATGTACGCAGCGTTTCCGGGTCACCGATAGAACTACCTAGCCTGGAGGGGCAAAGAACTGCCTTCTGTTCCACAGGAAGCAACTTCAACGGGCTCGTTTTGTTCCGAATTCATAAGAGAACGATTTTTCTGTGAGGCCGTTTGGCGGGATTTAAAGTAAGGTGGAAGACACTTTTTGAACGATCCCTGTGTCCTCAACGCTTGTGCTTGTGTTTGGGAGTCGCCCGTTGAAGTGCCGTCTACAGAGATGGTGGCCACGCTTTCTACCACTGACGTAGAAGCCTGAGTGGACACTTCGGCAACAGAATCAACCCCGTCTTCCAGGTGTAGCCTCCGGTGTTCCATGATTTGTGATTTGATCTTAACCAGCTGTTCACGTCTCCCCCTCTCTTGACGACGACGATCTAAAGGCACGCCTTTTACGTTTGCGTTGACGGACGTCAAGTCCACTGTTTTCCCTGACGGTCTCGGGGCTGAGCATGGCAGATCGAATTATTGGAAGGCCATTTGACCTTATGGTCGGCTTGCCACGCAGCCTGCCTGCGAATACGAGGTTTGTGACATCCAGGGATCAAGAAGATGCTAGGACTGATTTAGGTAGCTTTGTGAGAGAAAAGGTTGTAGGGAAGCTGGTTGCCTCTGCTGGTCTTCGTCGAGGTCAGTGAATTTGAAGCGGTAGTACTACTACCGTTTTCCACGGATGTTTTGCGTCCGTAACTGCCGTAAGTGCCAACTGCCCAGGTGAGTGTCTGCTGAATTCCAGTGTTGCTAGGTCTAACACGAGCCAAACTTTCGACGAAAACGAGCAAGGTACAATATAGGGCAGTCAGTTTTCAGACACCACAAAACGCGAATAATGCAATATGCAACGAATAAGAACGTTTTGCGATAACGATTAACAGTGAGCATATGTAATTTTTGGATGCACAGGTTACCAAATGAGCAGGAATATGAATGGACAATGACAGCAGAGAAATTTGAACCAAATTTCGAGTTACCCCTGGTGATGGAGGTGCTTCACCAGTTTCTCCATGATTGTATTTCAAAGAGGCTGGTGACCGTGTTACACTAAAGGAGTCGTTCCGACTCGCGTAGCACTCGTTGAGTCAATGAGTCATTGGTCACACTTGTACTAGACAAGAAACTGAATCCGAAATAATACCAAGAAAAATAAGTAACAAATAAAGCCATATTATCGGCCACCATATGGAGGAAAAAATATGAAATAGAGATACACATAATATCTCCAGCGATGATTCTGAATTCAAGAATAGCCACCTGGTTTGTTGTTTAAAATTGTTTTAAATCATTTCGTATCCATATATTGGCGCCTCTTATCTGTTTGTTGGTGAGTTTGCTCGTGATTGTGGTGATTTTGTTGTCTGTAGATATGGGTGGTGGGTTTTTGAAATTTTCCTGTTCATCATCTGTCAGTGCTCTCGGCTGGCTTGCTTTTCTGGTCAGAGTACGCGATTTACAGTTTTCGTCTTTTGCTGTCATCGAAATTATTTACCCGTCAATTACTGTCACTTCTTGCTCTACACCCTCGATGCTTTTGTCCTCTTCCTGTCACATGTTTATACGTTACAAGTGCCCGTATTTTTTGAGGGTTAGTGTTTGCTCGCGTTTGTCATGTAAACGGATGGTTTCGGTCTGTTGTGTGTGTTTAAAGGGTGAACTTAATGTTAGGTGATTAGCGGACGCCGCGGTGTGACAATTTTATTCAGTATGGGCGGATTTTTAGAACGTTCCTGCACTGCATTACGTTATATTTGTGCACAGTTAAGCGTTGAATGTCTTTCGTGTGATAATGTGGTCTCAGTTTTCCACAACATTATTCAGTAGCTAGGTCCGTATGAGTATTTAGAGCCTTCTTTCAAGGATCTGTGTACTATCCATCTCATTGTGGTTGGTCTCCGATTCCAATTTTTCCATTCGTTCGCGACCGCTGACCAGTGTTTGTATTGATGTCCGCAACTTGTCCGAGTAAATTCCCGTGTCTTCGAGGGGCGTTTAGAATGGATGTTAGAGACGCAATACGTGGTGTGTGTTTCGACGCAAATGGCTGCACCACTGCCTACCGCGTGTTCCGCAATTAGCCAGTAGAACTCGGACGCCAAATCAATGTAATTAAAGTGGTGGGTCCGGCTTCAGGACGTTTTATCTGCTATGGCAACTCAGTAGGCTGTTAAGTGATGTGTCTGCTGACCTGTTTGCACAGCCTCGGTCACTACATTTTCATGTTGTTGTTTTTTTCAAAATCATCAGAAGTCATTTCGTTGATTGTTGTCGAATCGTGCTTCGAAATAATAATTGAGGTGTGAACTTTCTACCTGGTGAAAGACTGACTGATCTTGATTATGCTGACGATAAGGTTTGACAACTTTCAAGCGGCACAAACAACACTGGACGCTATTTCGCGTTCTGCTAAGTACTTCGGAATGCGCTTTGCAGCCTCAAAATGCAAAGTGCTTCTGCAAGATTGCTGTGATTACGTAGATTTAATGTTAGATAATGAAGTTATGGAGGTTGTTGACCGGTTTGTATACCTGGGAAGCTGCATCAGCGACGGCGGCGGAGGTGTAGGGAATGAAATAGAAGCGCGTATTTCCAAGGCTAGGGCGGTGTTCGCTAATCTGAGACACCTATGGCGACAGAGAGGTATTTCTCTGAAGCTTAAGGGTCGCGTATATCAAACAACAGTGAGGGCTGTATTACTTTACGGCAGCGAAACGTGGCCGCTCAGGGTAGAGGACGTGAACCGTCTTCAGGTATTTGACCACCGATGTCTGCGTTCAATCGCTCGTATCGGGTGGCACCAGCGAGTAAGCAACGAGGAGGTTAGGAAGCGGGTGTTTGGCACTGATTGTCAAACGAGTTCTTTTGTTCAGTCGCTACATTTGCACAGACTTAGATGGTTGGGTCATGTACTAAGGATGCCAGCTAGTCGTTTGCCACCGAGCACTGTTTGCCGACGCTGCGGCCGACTGGCGCAAGGTGCGAGGTGGACAGATGATGACCTGGCGTAGACAAATGAAATCGTTTACGAAGGGTTGGTCATAGATCGGGTTCGTCTCCCGGGCTGGGGCCCTCGCGACTCACAGTCGGTGGCTTGAGACGTTAGGTGAGATGGCGGCTAATCGAGCTCAGTGGCGTGAATGCTGTCGTTGTTTGGCCGAGTTGTCTGTGAAGTGAGTGCACTTAATGACGCAGTGAAAGCCGTAAGGAAGCTGTCTTGCTGATGACGCCTTACTTTCACTTACAGCTCGGTTGTTTGTTTGCAAGGTGTAGGCGCCTTGATGTTGTTTGAATATAGACGTAGCTATTTTTAGTAGTTAGGTCCCTTTCCTTTCTCTCTTCTATATAAGGTTTTTCCCTTCGTGGTTGTGCGGCAGTTGAACAGTAGTGTGAACCACTGATGTATTGCTGTCTATGATGATAATGAGCTTCAGGTACTGTACACGATTGCTTTATGGTAAATGGCAGAAACATGCACTCCGCCTTCACACACTACTTTCCGTCTCCCGATTTGAAAAAAATCGAAGTTATTAAAACCGCACTGACAAGACTTGGCACAAAAATGATGGCCAGCCCTTACTGCTGATTTTCTTTTAGTTTTAGTATGCCTCGTCGGTCTGGTCATGGTTCAGAGGACAGTCCTGCCCCTCGACGCACGAGTGCACGAATCGCTGCCGCTCAAGTGGCCTCTCCGGCGAAATCTCCCATAAAATCACCGCGTCGTAAAGTAAGTTCATTGGAATTTTCGTCTCACTGCTTAGAGGCAATCAACAGACCCAAACAAAACTGCCTCTGAAGATACCGAATCACAGCAGTCACAGATAAAGAGTGATAGTAGTATGGAGGAGTTGAATGGTATCGAAACCAGCTCTTCGAAGGACAGAGAATCCGTCACTGATTTGCAAGAAATCCCTCCTAAGAAAACAAAATTAGACGGTGAAACTGACGAAGGTGTGTTCCGTGTTTTTCACATGAAACTCTTGTAGAAAACCACCTCATAGATGCTGGAGTTGACAAAAAACCTGATGTTACAATCGCTGTAACTGAGGCACCTGATCCTGTCCATGCAGAGCCCGTTGGCTTTGAAGTCGTTGAGAAGAGTGACGTCCCTCTAGCCGACAGCGAAGAGGTCAAGGCGGCTGTTGCTGTACAGGGAGAAGACGGTCAATTGTTGGTCGGTTTCGTTCAAGTGGATAAAGATGAAATTCCTTCGGCCACAAGTGTGGAAATTAAACAAATATCTCCCACTGAGGAACCAAATGATCAGACGGAGGTAACTACCGCTGGTGACACTCCGGCGACTGTATCCCTCGATTCAACTGTGGTTACTTCAGTCAACGGTGATAGCCATAATCATGTGCACAGTCCTGGTAAGTGAGTTATCTGTAAACGCTGAGGATGTGCTTTTTCATTTTGCTGACAATTCGTTTGCCGTGCCTGAATTCGTCAGGTTGAGATCGTTGCATATTGTATGCCTGCGGATGTGATGATCATAACCATGAGTCTGGCCGCTCACCTCAACGCTGGCTCGGAATATCCCAGAAGAAAAAACGTTACTGAAAAGGTTATAAGACGTAGCTTTTGTTCATATGTTTATGTGTTCGTTTACTAAAGCCCACTTAAGTACCGTTCGCTGATCGGTCGTGTGCAGCTTTGGTTTGCATGCGTATGTCCAGAGAAGCACTGCTTATAATGTGCAATTGGGCAATATTTTTGTGTTCGGTGCAGTTCAGCCCGCTTGTCAAGGTGTCGCAAAGGAGGTAAAATGATGTCAATATTGGATTTCTTATTGATCCTGATGTTTATAGTGTAACCAAGCGAAGCAAACGTAAGAACGTCCGTTAACCTCAAACTTGTGGTGCTAACATTAGCAGAAGACAGCCGATCGTATGTTGTTAGAGAGCAAACCCGTGAAGAGCTGGTCATTTCCGGCTAACGGAAAACTCGTCACGAACCTCGACGACTACTGTTGGCATTTCAACTGATTGGCGAGGTATGCGAAAAAATCCGAAGCCCTTGTAATTATTACGTGAAGTGCGTTTATTGCGCGCCCAAAATTCGGAAGCCATCACATTCTGCAATTCAAACTGCAACGGCGTCCGTCAGCTTATGCCATATGGTACTGGAAGAATGAGTATTAGCACTGAGAGGCTAATGCGTGTTATACTCGTATATCATGTTTGACTGTGGATCTTCAGAACTATTAAATTGAATGTCTTCCTAATGCAATGTTGTCAGTTTCAGTGGTTTGGCACCTCTGTATGGTACTCCACCGTGTCCTGTAGGTCATTGTTTACGAAGTCTTGATCGAATACATAGCGCGACGCAACATCTGAACATCGGTTCGACATTATACTATTACGTTTACGTTGTTTTTCCGTTGTCGATCTACCACACTTTCGGTTGGGGATAAAAATCGGGAACTTTCATAATCTAAGGCTGGAACATGACATTTTAATTCGTGACACCCGTTGAGGGAGTATGTTAAAACTTGTTCCTGCGTTTGTTCGGTCTTGTGTTTTTGTCTGTTATACTGTTCGATCGTTGTTGTGCCTTCCTATGCTGCTTCCTTCCTGTTTGATAGATTCTTGTTCACATCGAGTAAATGTCACATTTGAGACTGGGTTGCCATATTGATCAGTTATATGGTTTGTTCCGGTTCTCATTGGCTTTTTTTTTCAAAGGTGACTCTGCGGACGTGACGGAGAATGTTGGTATTGAAGTACAAAACAAGGTTTGTGCCACCAGCGACGTTCCCGTACAACCAACCTCCAACTTGGCTGCTGGTGATGTGAGCACTGACGCTATCAATCCGGAAGCAGTTCATTAACAGTTCTCGTTCCCCTATGGAGCTTTGTTTGATTTTCATTATCGGATGTTATACTCAAGTATTCTGTTGTTTCCATTACAATGGCACTTATTGTCGTAGTTTCGCGGCCGGTATATAAGAGAAACGATCTGTGGATTGCGATTGTATGTCAGTTATTGAAACCCGTACCTCAAGCTACACTCCTTCACACATCCATTTCATACATCGCATACATATCCCTCTTTCATTCCCTCGAGTTGTGACCCCACGGTTCACACGTTCAAAGCTATGTATATCGCTTATGCCCTAAGGGTCTCATTTTGAGGGCCAACGAGCCGTTAACTTTGCGTGCCGGTGCGTTGTTCGTTGTGCCCTGTTATGCACTGTCGGTTCACTTGTCAATATTCATCCATGAGCGTGAGATTTTGTATAATTCATTCTTTGATGTGTATGTTCGTTGAATCCGGTTTTTAAAACCTCGTTTCCTTTCACGGTTTCACATTTTATAATCGCCTTGCAATACTATCTTTACTACCACATCACTACTATGTCGCCCATATTGTCACAGTCCATCTGCATTTGGTTGTTAATAAAATTGTATTTCGGAGTGATGTTTTGTACCATTTCCGATGTTTAGGATTGTATCTGGGTAACGTTTTTGTGCAGCACATAACTTAATCTCTAGAGTGCTTTGTTTAATTTTTGCGCACTTATTGAGATATACAT
This sequence comes from Paragonimus kellicotti, assembly GCA_014220965.1. Lineage (NCBI taxonomy): Eukaryota > Metazoa > Platyhelminthes > Trematoda > Plagiorchiida > Troglotrematidae > Paragonimus > Paragonimus kellicotti. Next base: position 13,242 of record LOND01000379.1, read on the forward strand.
TGTCTTTTGAGGTAGTTTGGTGATGATAACGCCCGATGATTGTTCTCTCGATCACGTGTTCGAGTTCTGTTGTTGCGACTGCTGTCTAGATTTGAACTGTATGTTATGCAGTTCACATGTAGTTATCTGTGATATATGGCAGTAGTGTAAACACGGGAAATTTGACTGTTAGCAGTCAAATGATGGGCTGTTGGCAGTTGTTCATCTGCCGTATGTTTAACCTTAGTGGTGTCACGTTATAAGCTTTTGACAGGCTAGTTGCAGATCATCAAAAGGGAATTCTGCGCAATGTCCCAGTTTGAAGATAGATCGGGAGTGGTATTTACTTCATAGATATCCACATACACATATATCCGGTGCGTGGGCATACAAACACAGCGAGGCTTCCCTGGTGACGGGGATTGTATCTGCACAACGTTCTCTCCGGATTTCGCCTTAACACTTATTTCATCGTCTTTAGTTCGCAGGTTTATCCCTGAATACCGACAGCGTTCGTGTCACAGCCCGATTAATTGCCGTCTCAACCTCTGCAGTCACTTAGCAAGGTTCGTCTTGTATCAGTTGGTCGGTCGAGACTGTTGTATCGAGAACCAAATGGCTGTATAAAAGGGTATGTCGATATAGAAAATCGGTCTTTCGACACAAAATTCGCTCTCAACCGCGTTATTGTTGTTGCTGATAGAGCCACTTGGTCACCATGTTCTGATTTCGGGTAAATGGTTATTCGACGTTCGTCCTGTTAGAGGTGATAGTCGATGTATCTGCGTTAACTTGAGCTAGTAATTGCATCACCTACAGTGTGCAGCCAGGTACATTCCCAAACTTAAGACGCATCCGTGTAGGTTCATGAAGAAGCCAGTAGTCTCCTTTACTGACTTTCCATTCGCTGCAGCACTCCCACATCCGCGGTCATTCCCAGCCTAACGGCTTGGGTGATCAGGCACCCCTGGCTGGCAGATGGCTTGGCGGAGTGGTCAAAGCTTTCATAGCTTTTCACTGCATTTCATATTTCAGCTTATGTTAGTGTTTACGGTGAGCTATCTGACATTTTCAGCGTCAAGAGCGGTGTTCGTCAGGGCTATCCACTTCCACCATTCATGTTTACTTTTGCCACGGACAAAGTAATAAGGGATTGTCTGTGGCAATCAGAAGAGGCCGGCATGGACCTCCTGCCTAGTGGGAGACTGACCGATCTGGATAGTGTTGAGGTTTTGTTTGACAACTTCCAGTCAGCACATAGTGCTAGATACCGCCCCGCTCTCATCCAAATTTATCGGAATGTGCTTTTTTGCAGCCTTAAAGTGTTTCTGTGAAGCTACTGCGACTGTGTAGGTCCAACGTTGGATGTAGAAGTTGTTGGCCTGTTTATGTACCACGAGAGTTGTATCGGCATCGGCGGTGTGGGGAACGAAGTAGGAGCTCATGTCTGCAAGCCTTGAATGGTATTCGTTAGTTTAGGACACCTCTGGCGACAAATAGGCACCTCTGAGGCTTATGGGTCACGTATATGAGGTGGTCGTATGTACTGTACTTTGCCGCTCAAGGTGGAGAACGTAAACCGTTTCCAGGTATTCGACCATTGATGTGTACGTTTGATCGCCCGCGTCAGGTGACACCAACGAGTAAGCAACCAATAAGTTAAGAAGCGGGTATTCGGTTGTGGACTCAAGACGAGTTCCTGTGGTAATTTCTTGAGCGTGTACATATTCAGGTGTTTATGCCATGTACTAAGGATGCCAACTAGTTTGTCACACCGAGCATTGTTAGTTGACGGTACGGTCGGTTGACGTAAAGTGTTAGGTGGACAGATGGCGACCTGGCATGGAGAAATAGTCACTAAGGTGTTGGTGGTTGTTTCCAAATTAGCGTTTCTAACGGATGATTATCAATAGTTGACGGTGCTATGGTTACCTGGCGTCCAACGTTGCGTTGCTCTTGACTTATCGCCATCTTCTTGTGTTGGTTCGCAGAACTCGGTATGCTGCTTCCGTAGAGTTTGCGCATTGTGTCGGCCGGTCGCCGTTGGACATTTTACTCATAACCTGCCCTATTTGATGATGATTCGACCATTATGTGTCCAATTTTCCGCCAAGTCCTGTGATATTTGTTTTGTCTCGGCGTGTCATATGATGCATCCTAGAAGGCATTATTGCCATACTTTCGCCGAAGTACCAAATATGACTGCTCACAAGGAATCATTAAAGCGCAGTTGGACAGGTTTCGCTTTGCTGTAAGGCTCATCACGATCTTCATCCCGGGTTTATCGTGAGATTTGCTTTAATCGTCAATAGTGACCCTAAAAAGGGACCGTTGATTTATAGTATTCTTCAAAGAAGTATTCGGATGGATAACGTCGAGATCTTCTGATCGTGAGTGCGCGTTTTGGTGACAACGTTCTCCCGACTCCACAATCTCTAGAATTTCTGGGTGACTTGCTAACTTATTTTTCCGACTGCAAGAACATTGAAGGCAGTGGCTTAAAGGAATAGAAAATAAGCAAGAACAGAAATTACGAGCGATCTGCTTGAATCTTGATGATTTCTACTATTTCTCAGTGGTTTGTGCTATGTTTGGTCGGTTGACTGTCCGCTACCTCTAACTCAAAAGCCTGACCTGAGAGATAATGGCAATTGAGTTTTCTTAGAAGACCCTACCCATCGTCGGTGACTTCAGAGCACGGCTTACTTGGAGATGTGGTCTACCTCAAAGGATAGTGACGCTGGGTTCTGATTACTGCCATACGCGTTCGTTTTATTCAAAGCTACTTGAAACTTATGGGCATTATTACGCGTTTTCGAGCAAGTGGCTACTAAGCTTGCTGTTGCAGTAAGCTATTTGGCGATCGGAGTACCTTTCGTACGAACATACCTTTGCTAACCCTGCCGCTTATTTATAATGCGTATATACTGCATCTGTGGAAAATGGTTTGTTGAATATTCAGGAAACGGTTCCTCACGGCTTAGGCACTCATGCATAGTCAGTAATGAGGCTCAGTTGATTTTCCACTGGTAGTTACTCGTTGACTTTTCAATGGAAGGATTAACGTTCTCATCAACAGAATTTGTTTCAGCTGCTTCGTTGTAAAACATCCTTTTTTATATCCCTGGTCTGGAGGGCCGGAAGACTATAGGTCGTCTGGCTTCTATGCTTTGTCCTGGTTGACATGAACAAGCGCTGTCGAGCCAACCACAGTATCTGTTTTCAGCCCAATATGCCTTTCAGACACGTAGTCCGTCGAAGTAGATGAAATGTCGATCTCTTCACGAATGCATTCATCCATTTACTTTCGTTCCATGGGATGCACTACGCATCCACCTACACGAGTTATTAATTTATAGACATTTTCGTGGAAGATAGATCTAACCTATGTTGTGTCATAATGATGCCCTTTTAATGGAACAAAGTGGCAGGGGCTAATAGCATTGCTCACTTCGTTCTCTTCAGTCTGGTATTTCAATCGCAATGTTTATCCACAAAGTTGTCTGTGGGTATAATGTTCGGCTGTTCCCCTCTAAATCCTAGCACGATGGTTCGATGTATGGAGCTTGGACAACATTCCATCACATGAGGTACATCTGGTTTTGAAACTTTCATAATCTGTGGTAAATCTGAGAATATGATAACTCGGTGCCGATTGTACGGGACAACAGAAATCAGATAGAGATGCGTCAAGACCGTCCTTGAAGATAAACATCATGTTGAGTCGAATACGTCTTGTACTTTTTTTTCGAGACCAGCGCTTTCGTAAGTGGTTACAAACCTGACCAGATAGTGTTCCGGTTCAAAGTACCGTTTACCGCGAGTGTAAAAAGTTTATCAAGGCAAAAGGAAACAAAATTAAGACTAGATGGCAGCCGTTTCCTGAATCCATGTATGTTACTGACTGCAGGACGCTATCATACCCGACAATTTCTAACCAGCGATTTCAGTGAGTACGACGTCCCCGACTTGGTTGGTGATTGTCAGGACGGTCAGGAACTTCATATTTTTTGACCACATCTTTGCACGACCATCTTATAGTTTAACATAATTGTCGGTGGTCGGATCCCGACACGTTTACCGCCTGTGATTTACTTACTTGACATTAAACTTCATCTCAGGATCGCATAATTCCTTCATCTCTCTCTCGTACAAACCGATTAGTTTAAGCCCTGTCGTAACTAACATGTTACTCATTCGCTTACTCACCCTGAATAAAAAGTTTTACTATTTGAATCATAGCACAGATCGTGTACGTGATTAATGGTGAATGTCAATCATTCATCATACCATCATTTTTCATTTGATCATACACGTCATCTTCATTCGTGTATTCCACCGTATGTGGACCAACTGGGCACCAGTGTGCAAAAGAGAAAGCGTGATCCATTCAGGAGCAAATTTACGCCAACTGCGTTGTTTATCTTTGCGTCCAGCTGCGCATATGGTTTAAGTATCCCGAGATTAGCAAACAATCCATCAACGGGGCTTATCGTGACGCTGACGTACGTTAGTATTTTTTTGAGAGGTGTCTTCTGAAGAAGCGAAGCAACCGGCAGTTGTAATCAGGTTTGGCCTTCTTCGCGTTGTTCTCCCTATTGATCTGTAATGTTAAGGTTTTCGTCAACCACGCTATTCGCCTAACGTGTATTTGTTGTCATTGGCGTTGAACCTTGTCACCTATGCCCATAACATGCTGTATCGCCGGAAAATGCATACCTAGATTCAAAACGAAGAATACTACCCTAGTCGGGTACCTTCACTATTGAGTAGTTTCTGCTATAATGACAACGTGCATTTTCATGTTGTGGCAACAGAGTACTGTCACTACACTTGACCTCTTTGGCTGACTGCTTCGGGCACGTCAACTACCGCACACGTTTGGAAAGCATATAAGGCTTCCCCGCAAGTCTGATGTCATGACTTTGTCGAGTTGGCTGCTTCATTCAGTGCTGGCTCACACATCCTCGATTATATTTAACACTGTAGAGCATAGCGCAAGTCTTTGGAGCTTTTCATCGGTGTACTCTGGAACGTTCGGGGTCCCTGTAGTGAAGCAGTTTATCACAGACTGCCATTGGATTCCTTTTGCTAGCCTCGAGGCTCTCTGGCATCGTCCGCAGTCATGCGGGGTATCTTGCTCTTGTACGTGTCACGTTTGCTACGGTACGTTTACAAGCCACGTTGTACTTTAAGGTCAATGATGTGAGCCTTGCTCCTTCGGCTACTAATAAAAATTGCGCGTCTCCTTTCCCATTTCCTGCTTTTCTGCGGATGAGACTACGTGACAGTGACATTTGCCAACTAACTAATAATGGCTAAATGCATTAACGTATCTCGCGTTAATTTCACGTTGAACATGACTTATATTTGATCGCAGTCTTGCCGTTCAGATAGATCTAGTCAGCCTCTTTCGAAAAGAAGCACTAGACTCGAGTTTCGCTCTCATTAGAGCTCGTCAGTAGTGCATATCCTTGCCACGGCCGGGACTAGAACTCCGGCCACGCTTTCATGAGGCAACCGTGTTGACCACTGCGCCATTACATTAAGCATGATGGAATTAGCACATCTGAACGCCCAACCACTTTCACTCATGAATAATGATCAGGTTGCTCGATGGGAGATACACTAACTGCCCTGTTAACTCCAATCGATAACCCCGCGATTAGGACTTCCTAGACAGGTCGAAATCTCCGATCTCATTAAACCTGCTAGGCGATATTTTAGATTACTGATGAGTAGTCGGGGATTTGGTTAATTTCAAGTTGAACATCACCACAATTGATCGCAGCCTTCGCATTCGGACATAGTTTCAAATCGGTGACCTCTACGGGACATTATCGTCATAACAGCCATGGACTTGGCCAGAAAGTAATGTAGTTCGGACCAGCACTCGCCTCACCAGTGACGTGAGATATCCTAGGGAAAGGAGATGCTACTAAAGAGGTTAAACACTAGCGAAAGAAGACTGAACACACGAACTTGAACTGGTATTGCAGGTACTCCATTGCCTGCAGCACACTGCCATCTCAAATAGCGCCTTTAACCAGGGATTTGAATGATCATGAGGACCACAACCAGGTAGGTGACACCTACTCCGTTTGCCCAATTAAACAGTCAAGATCTTCATATTTCGCGGCCATGTTTTTACCCGAACACCACGCTGTTTCAGCCAACCGTTGCTGGTTTCAATATATCACGCCCGGTACGGTAAACGTCAGCTGGCATACGGAGTACGTGACCTAACCATCGCAGACTGTGCAACGTGAGTAGTTGACCAATTGATCGCGCATCCCGAGCGTTCCGGAATACACAACCGGCCGCAGCCGCTTGACAGGTTCTGTTAAAACCAGCTCTAGACGCAAGACTTTCAGAAATTTATTCATGTGTCTGCTTATGCTCCTACTGACTGTAGTGACATCGGCGTCAAGGACGCATTTTACTCGGATCTGGCCACTCTCCTTCGGTCGACACGTGGCTCTGATATAGTCGTTCTGGCCGGAGATATGAATGCCCAGGTCGGCCGCCTTGGAGACCGAGTCTCGTTTAGGTGGCAGGTTTGGGATAGCTTCACATCGCTCGGATAATGGCGGGCGATTGTTACAGCTGTGCGCTAAACATAAGCTATTTTTAGCCGGCACTAGTTTTAGGCATCGTGCACTTCATTGCTTTACTTGGTGCCCACCTTTTCCCGGATCAGGCTTGTCTCAGATAGACCACATAGCTGTCAGTTATAGGTGGCGTGGTTCGACTCATTATTGTCATTCTTACTTGAGCACATACTGGAATTCAGATCATGCGTTGATACGTTGTCGCGATGGACGGAACAATTTGAGAGTCAATTTAACTGGCCTTTTGATTCTACTGTGTTGCCGCCACAAACTTGTAATGTAACACCCTGGGCGGTGTATTTAAACTGAGGTACGCCATTGTATTTCGGTTCTCAAACGTATTAGGTGTGCTGGCCCAGATCATCTAGTCTCAGCAGTTTTCAAAGAAGGTGAGAAGGCTTCAGTGGAGGCATTGATCATCATCATCATCATAGACAGCAATACATCAGTGGTTCCCATTGATGCTTGACTGCCACACAACCACGAAGAACAAAGAAAGAAAAAAACTTATATAGGAAGAAAAGAAGAAAAGAGAGGGGAGGAAGTGGACCTAACTACTAAAAATAGCTACGTCTATATTCAAACATACAACATCAAGGCGCCTACACCTTGCAAACAAACAACCGAGCTGTAAGTGAAAGTAAGGCGTCATCAGCGAGACAGCTTCCTTACGGCTTTCACTGCCCCGCATCATTAAGTGCACTCACTTCACAGACAACTCGGCCAAACAACGACAGCATTCACGCCACTGAGCTCGATTAGCCGCCATCTCACCTAACGTCTCAAGCCACCGACTCTGTGAGTCGCGAGGGCCCCAGCCCGGGAGACGAACCCGACCTACAGTGGCCAACCCCTTCGTAAACGATTTCATTTGTCTACGCCAGGTCATCATCTGTCCACCTCGCACCTTGCCGCCAGTCAGCCGCAGCGTCTGCAAACAGGGCTCGGTGTGGCAAACAACCAGCTGGCATCTTTAGTACATGACCCAAT
>LOND01000379.1:20951-43865 GCA_014220965.1 Paragonimus kellicotti
TTCGCAAGAGCCCCCGACTCCTTTCTTAAATATGGGAACTATTATCGAGTAACCCCAGCACGGACGGGCGGTCTCCGTCGTGCACACAAGGTGAAACAACTGGGTCGGTGCCTCCACTAACGCCTCTCCACCTTCTTTGAAAAGTGCCGGCACGAGATCATCTGGGCCAGCAGCCCTATTACGATTGAGAGCCGAAAGGCAATTGCGAACCTCAGTCTCAGTGGGTGGTTCCAAATCTACCGACCAGGGTGCTACATCACAAGTCTGTGGCGGCAACGCAATAGAAGCAGCAGGCCAACTAAATTGACCTCAATGTATTCCGCCCAACGCTCTAACCTTCTGGACGAAGGATGAAGGAGTCCATCCCCTCCGTCTCGTGGGTTATCCCATAATAGTTCTCAGAGAAGCTCGGGACTTGACTTCAGTATGTACTGGGGTTCATCGACTCACTGCAGTTCGGGAGGCCAACATTAGGGAGGAACAGGCAGAGTTTCGCCCTGGGAGAGTTTGTGTAGATAACATTTTTACTCTTCGTCAAATTCTGGAGCAGCGTCATGTGTACCGCCGGCCAACAATCGCCATATTTCTCGACTATAAAGGTGCGTTCGATTCGGTGGATCGATCTACACTTTTAGAGTCGCTTAAACGCAGGGTCTACCGACTAAGTATGTGAACATACTGTCGTCGGGGCCTTCTATGCTTATTCCCATACTTCAGCTCAGGTTAGGGTTTACGGCGAACTATCTGACAGTTTCAGCACCAGGAGCGGCGTACGTCAAGGCTGTCCCTTTCACCATTTTTGTTCATATAGACGAAATAATGGAGGACTGTCTGCGGCACTCAAAGATGCCGGCGTGGACCTCCTACCTGGTGAAAGACTGACTGATCTTGATTATGCTGACGACAAGGTGTTGCTGTTTGACAACTTTCAAGCGGCACAAACAATGCTAGACGCTATTTCGCACTCTGCTAAATACTTCGAAATGGGCTTTGCAGCTTCAAAGTGTTTCTGCAAGATTGCTGTGATTACGTAGATTTAATGTTAGATAATGAAGTCATGGAGATTGTTGACCGGTTTGTATACCTGGGAAGCTGCATCAGCGACGGCGGCGGAGGTGTAGGGAATGAAATAGAAGCGCGTATCTCCAAGGCTAAGACGGTGATTCGCTAATCTAGAACACCGCTGCCGGTAGACAAGTATCTCTGAGGCTTAAGGGTCGCGTATATAAGGCAACAGTGAAAGGCTGTATTACTTTACGGTAGCGAAACATGGCCGCTCAGAGTAGAAGACGCGAACCCGGTGTGTGCGTCCGAGCGCTCGCATCTGGTGACACGAACGAGTAAGCAACGAGGAGGTTAGGAAGCGGGTATTTGATAGTGATTGTCAAACGAGTTCTTTCGTTCAGTCCTTACATTTGCACAGACTTAGATGGTTAGGTCATGTACTAAGGATGCCAGCTAGTCGTTTGCCACACCGAGCACTGTTTGCCGACGCTGCGGCCGACTGGCGCAAGGTGCGAGGTGGACAGATGATGACCTGGCGTACGAAAGGGTTGGCTACTGTAGGTCGGGTTCGTCTCCCGGGCTGGGGCCCTCGCGACTCACAGAGTCGGTGGCTTGAGACGTTAGGTGAGATGGCGGCTAATCGAGCTCAGTGGCGTGAATGTTGTCGTTGTTTGGCCGAGTTGTCTGTGAAGTGAGTGCACTTAATGATGCGGGCAGTGAAAGCCGTAAGGAAGCTGTCTTGCTGATGACGCCTTACTTTCACTTACAGCTCGGTTGTTTGTTTGCAAGGTGTAGACACCTTGATGTTGAATGATTAAATGTGGACGGAGCTACTTTCAGTGGTTGGGTCCCTTCTTCTTCTTTTTGCTCTATTTCCGTATAGTGTTTGCTTTTCACCTATTGGTTGTGTGGCGGTTAACCGTCAATGCGAATCATTGATATATTGCTGTCTACAATGATGATGACGCGCCGGCGAACGGCCGTATTACTCACGCGATCAGTCCACTTGATTTGAACCAATTCACGGAGACAACGATGGTCAAATACAGCAAGTTTGTTGATATCTTCCTTGCGAACAGGCCACGTTTCCGAACCATAGAGCAAAACAGAACGTACACAAGCATTATATACTCTTCGTTTCTGCGGCAACCGAGCATCTTTTCGACGCCACTATATGACACGATTTAGCTAAGGTAACTCCGTGCCTTTGCTTATCCTCGTTAACTCTCTCTGGCTTGACATCGCAACCACGTGTGTAGCGACAGCTGTGACTTCACGCGACAGATGTCTCGTACGCCTACTGAATATTGGTGAAGAGGTTTCATAGTTAGTCGCTCATGGGCGGTAAGCTTGAACGCCCTCACAATGCTGGAAAAGGTCCATAAGGTTATGGCGATACATTGTGTCTGATCGCAGACCTACGTAGTCCTCAACCTGTGACTAACGTGTGTCACATTCATGCAGAGCGCCTATCTCACTACCCGCCATGTCGTATACATGCAAAGGTCACCTTCATTTTTGTCTCAACGTGTGGCGGTCTTGCGCCGTGGTGCCTCGACCGAAGTGTAAGTGTCCATACACAGGCTCGCAATAGCACGACTCTTCTCCGTCGACTATTTTACAGACCAGGTTTCAAGTGGTGGTTTGTCTAGAGATATTGTAGCGGTGTGCGGTTACCAACCGAAAAAGGTACACGAGATACTCAATAGACCGCCCACTTGACTCTTCCAGACTAGCCTTCCACGTGACCCACAAAAGAGGATATACTGGGCCTAACCCCCGCCATTCGTGTCCACTCCAGCAAGTCGATGAATCCACCGAGACAGCTGGTCATCTGAGCTGTCTCCACTCTGTGTTGCAAAGAGAGCAACCAGTTGATCCAACAGATTTTTCATCGTATCTTACTTGTACCTCCCTTGCGAAGACACTAGTATCGAGTAACATTTGTTGAAGCAACCCGGTAGTAGGAGAGGCAAGGGCGGGGTAATGGGCTCCGCGGAAAAGAACTCTCCGGTCCGTGGACCTTCCGCTCTCCCGCGGAGCTCTCAATGCCCCCTGCGCATTCAAAATATCGTATGTTCCGCATCCCATCGCATGCTGATTCAAATACGAGGTTGAGTCCGGACTCACCCTTTACTCGTCCTTCCCTTAACTCTCCTGATCCCCTCTCTGACTGTAGGCCAGGAAGCGCGTCGTGGTAAGAAACTCATTATAGTTGCCTGGCCTGCTACTGAACGAAAGCAACAATCCACTCTAGATCTGATTTGCCAGATTACCCGTGCACATGTCTTTCATTTTTCCGTTGTGTGTGTGTCGTGCTTGGTTTCTCTCGTCCTTGGAAGAACACCAGCGAGCTCTTCGGTCCTGACTCAGCTGTGCACGTGAAATCGACCCCAACTCCGTTTTATCCCTCTGTGCAGTTTTCCGCCAATCGTTTAGTAAGTGAATTTGTAGTTCTGATTATAACCTTTCCCCTACCATCCTTAATAAGATGAAGCATTAGTGAGAGATTGTTGGTCCGAAGCGCAGTTGTTAAACGTTTGATTAACGTAAGCTCCAGGGCCACGTCTGTTTCTGAAAGAGGGCTGTCTGGTAAGCAGTAACTGGCCATTAGGGTCCCGTTGTCCATATGGTCTGGTTGAGGCCAGCTGAACTGTTCTTCAAAATGTTCAGCCCACCTGTCAAGTCGACGCGATTGATTGGTGATAAGTGAACCATCTTTTTCACATACGGGCTCACTTTTACAGACTCGATAGCCAGTACTAGCACGGACCAGGAAAACAGTTTTCTGTTATTCCCAGATAATAAGGCTCGTTCCAACTTCTTTCGACTTGGTTGACACCAAGTTCTGTGCCCTCCACCAGTACTGCACGTGAGCGTGCACTACGATACTCATGTTGGGCGTTAAGCCTCCTGTTAATGTTTATCCGACATCGACTCACTCTCTATAGCAACAGGACACAGTTATGGGTGCGATAATTCGCGAGCGAAGCCTGTTCATGAGGTTTATCGACGTGACAGAAATCCAGTTCTGTCGTAACTGTATAGTGGACAGATGAGTATGCGCCAGACCCTCGCACCACTAACAATTTAAAACGCCTTTCCTGAAGAGCAGTCGAAACGTAGTCCCAACAGGCATCGAACTAGAGAACGCAGTGGGGTTTGGAAACAAACCGTATATTTCCAGCAGTTTGGAAATATGATAAGTAGTTAGCTCTAGCCTAGTCTGGGACCAACGGCAGCAACCAAGAGAAGAAAGAAAAGAAGCACGAGGTGGGCTACCGCCCACTCGGCGGCACTCAAAAGCGCGCCAAGCGAAAAGTGCGTGGAACCTTCGAGTGCGTTAAACAACGCTCGAAAGGTTCGGGTTAAACGACCTTGAAGAATGGAATAGAGATGAGTCGTTAGGAAAAGGACAAGCGTTCGCTGCGTGCAATTAGTTGCACGACTGAAGAAAGTGGCACTGAGTTCATATCAGGCCTCCTATAGCAGGCGTACACAGAATCATGCGTACAGAACAAGCAAGCGGGAAAACGGTTGCAGCCGGGATCCTTAGAGAAGCCACACGATCGCTGGTCACTACAACTCGACAAATCTTTTGGAACACTTCTTCACAGCACGTTTTTATGGGTGCTCCGATTTGTTCCCAGTGTTCGTTAGGTTCTCTCACCTGACTCGAACTGGGCAACTTGTTCACCAACGCTTCTGGTAAGCGTTCTTTACACCCTCATCGCTCGAATGCCAGTTAAGTTACCTTGCATTTACGAGCGTGTCCTCTGGGCAAATGACAAAACAAAACGGGCACGCACAACAGCATGGTCCGAGTCCAGGTGGTTGCTCCAAAAGGCACGACAGTCCTTAACAGAGTGGCGCCACCTGTAACTGATTGCTATATGATACGACTGAGAGGCCTCCGTGTAGCACAGTGCTTTTTCCTGTTTTGGAATGCCGCGCTTGAAGTATTCAAACCGTGGACTACTTACAGTCCCAGCAGTCTTTCTCCATTGTCAGTGCGTTGTGTCCGGACACCAAACATACCTCCCAGCCGCTTCTCGTCCGGGGAAAGACGACCAAGCTGAGCATTCAAATCGCCCGCTAGTATGATGATGTCTGTGTTTAGTTTGCTTCAGAATGTCAACGAGGCCGTCATAGAACGCATCCTTGGTATCATCCGAACAGAAGCCTATTACAGCATACGCTGATATAATGAATGCATAAGTCTTTTCTAATGTGCGTCGACAGACTTTAACCAATTTACTGAGTTTGATAATATTTAGGCGACTGCTCACTGGGATCCAGTCGAACAACCATTGCTCTGCTCCAAAACTCAATGCGACTCTCGCTCTAGCTCGACTACGACATACAGCTTTGGCTTCCTCAGAAACCGTGGGAGAGGAGCGCTTGGAATCGACAGTTATCTAGAGGTGAGCTCAAGTGGATAACGGTGCTAGAATCGTAGACTCGCGTCTCCGACACGCAGCACACATCAAGCTCCAGACTTGAGAGAGTACTAGCCAGAGCAGCTTGCTGACCGACTTGTCGGAGAGTGCGGACATTGAAGGCGCCAATGTTTACCGGTTGTCTTGGCCTTAGAAAACAATTATCGCCCGAAGGCACATGGAAGGCGGAAGAAATGGGTGAATAATGTCACTGTCAGGATAACGATAACGTCCGACACTTTCCAGTCATGTCGCGAAAAGGGGTTGACTTGAGGACGACACCCAGAGTCTCTGATTAAAAAATTTGACTTGCCATAAATGGGATACAGGGCCTCGTTGGGACTCTACCTAGAGCCGATGTCTCAAGAGTCTGACTCACCTGACAGTAAGAAGCTTACTTAGCCTAGCAGTGAATGGGACATTGATGTATGATTCTGAGCACTGCTGCGCGCAGTGGATGTATCGGAAGCTACATCAGGCTTTTGGGTGATATCAGATGTTTTTCGACCGTACTGGATAATACGTCCGGCGGTCACGGTCAATCGTTGAACGGTCGGAGTGCTCTTTGTTTGAGAGTACCGTTTCTAACCCCCTTCTTCCTGATACGGAAGACAGCAGTGCCGCAACTATAAAAATAGTTCTGCTGTATGCCCATAGGATCGTGCCTCACTACCTAAGCACTCCTACGCGGTCAGTAGTGCGACATACAATCCTATGAGTGTAACTGCTTTTCGTCTGGCTGCTCCCCTTTGGCCTGTCTGACAGGTTGACCGGAGTCCTAGTCAGCATAGCCCGCCGGATCAAAACAGCACACAAGCCCGACCACCTCGTCAAGGTAGCAGTATAGGTCGGGACCTCAACTGAGGAACCTTTTTCATATCGCTTTTCTTCTGGTTCACTCTTATAAAATGGCGGGTCTGTTCTATGAACGCTTCTCGCTTGTGCTCCCAAAACGTGGTTTTAGGTCGTCTCAGACCATATTGTGCACTTTTACTTGATGTCCTCCATTTCGAACGCATCCATCTTATTTTGGCGTCGTGTTTTTTATGCGCATCGTTTTTTCAATCACCGATTTTGGCATATCTGTGCTGATAGTACGTATGTTTTGATATTTTATACGTATTTCACAGTTCGGCCGCCTTTTTCTCAGCGTTCGTTTTTCTGCGACAGTAATTTTTACACAGAGTTTCTGGTGTTATAGCCCGAAACCGCAAAATTGAGCCAATAGTTTTTTTTCAACTGGTGCCCATTGTGATCATTCCATTCCTCTTCCACGAGTTTCGTGGTTATTATTCTGTAGCTCAAGCATACTCATTAAATTGTCTTCTATTTGCTGAAGATTTGAGTGCGTGGAAACGTGAAGATGCGCTTCTCAGGGTACACGTAGGGCATATTACTTACTTGACGACCTGAAATCCTCATAAGTCGGAATACTGTTTCGTCGCTTCACACATCCTTGCTCATCTGGTTGGTCTAATTACAAACCATAGACGTAATTATTGGTACGTACCTATCCTTTGCGTCTGGGCAAGCAACTTCTAACGATTTCACACATTTTCAGTACCATCAGATACACTTAACCTTTCGTCCGCAAGCATTTCAGCAGATTTTTGGTAGCCGTCACTTGCATCTGTTTCAATCGTCGTATACGTCATTACATAGCTGTAGTTTCGTCACATCTGGGGTCGTTACTTGCGCACGCCTTCATCACATTAAGTGGCGCTACGGCTAATCATCACTTCAATGGAAAATTGCCCCGTTCCTATTCGCGTTGGCGTGCTCGTTTTCTCAGCACGTGAACCAATACTGAACACGGTCTTGTTGACCTATCAAGACCCCGAATCCTTCTGCAAAAATGCCGTCGACACACCGACAGCATTTGCCATCCTTTGGTGTTCCGTGGTCGGCACATCTGGTAGCTCAGGTTTTCTAAGACTCTTGTCAGGCATCTTTCCAACGACGTTGCTGCCGGTTCAAACGGCTCAAAAAAAGTATAGTTCTACTTCTGCAATCCAAAGTGGAACAACTGGCACACCACACTAGACACAAATTGAAGTCTGCCCTATCCCGTACGTAGCCAGCTGCCTAATTACGCTTGATTCAAATCACCAAGGGAACACTTCTATACAATCACGAACGCAGTTTGTCTAACTATTTTGTCTCTCACGTGGTCTACCTGTTCATTTGCATTTGCGGTGACGTTTACATAGGCAAAGCAAACTGAACTGTCTCAGCAAGTGACAGAACACGTCCAAAAATGGTCAGAACAACTGATAACAAAACAATTTCAAGCCGATGGATCGGATGCTCGAAACCCCGCATCGTTGATTGCTAGACACTTTATGATAACAGATCACCAAGGTTGACCCATCTTAGAATCATTCAAAATATTGTTACACAACAGAACCCGAAGCTACTGGCCTTTAGCGAAGCCATGTTGATCAGAACTCACCAGCCGGTGCTATGTGCACGAAGCAACCTATGGGTTTGCTGTGGCGTTGATGACATAATACGTGGTGTGAATGTATGCGTGTCCATACCCTGTCTATCTCTATTTGTCTGTCATATATAACTCGCATGTTTTACGTTTGCGACTGATGAGAGTAAACGAAATGTTAACATATCGCAACATATGTCTTCTTTCTGCACTGGTGATTATACCGCCGTTGAGTCATTGTCCACACTCAACTGTGAAATGTCGACCGCATCTTTGTGGATTAAACCGACCACCAATTTGACTGATGAAAACCACACCCGTCTTCCGCTATGTCTACAAGCACTCGTTGGGCCTCTGTGCCTTTCATCACCTTTGCGATTCGCAATCGCATCAGCACACGAGGTTCGCTACACAACAGTGATCAGTTTTGCAACCGTTGGTCATCGTCGCTAATTACGTACGCAATAACTGGACACTGCTGCATTCACCAATGTGTACACTTCGCTCGGCAGTTCACTCTATCCACTCTCTGGGTTAGTTTCACTCCTAGACCGACGCAATATCTTTGGTAGGGAAATCTTGTGGTCTTAAGTCTCACAGCATCCGGACTGCTGTGAACTGAATCGTTACAGGTTGGCCCACACGTTGATGCCTCCATTTACGTAGCCAAAGATTGCCTACCGCCACCTTTCTGGGGGATGCGTGTAATAGCCAACGGCTTGTCTCTGAAATCTGATGGCATGCTTCTTTGTATGACTGTTATGGGAGGCCTGGTATGAAATCAGTGTCATTTTCTTCAGTTGTGCAACTAATTACACGCAGCATATACTCGCACTTTATAACGGCTTATCTAGTTTCAAGTTGAACATCACCCACAATTGATCGCAGCTGTCGCATTCCCATAGACTTTCCAGTCGGCCCCTTTCGAAAGAAGCACTAGACTCGAGTTTCGCTCTCATTAGAGCTCGTCAGTAGTGCATATCCTTGCCACTGCCGGGACTAGAACTCCGGCCACGCTTTCATGTAGACAAATCCCCGACTACTCATCAGTAATCTAAAGTATCGCCTAACAGGTTTAATGAGATCGGAGATTTCGACCGTAATCGCGGGGTTATCGATTGGAGTTAACAGACAGTAACTGTCTCCTCTCGAGACGATCGGGCAACCTGATCATTACTCACAAGCGAAAGTGGTTGAGCGTTCACATATGATAATTCGGTCGTGCCTAATGTGAGGTCAATGGCGCAGTGGTCAACACGGTTGCCTCATGAAAGCGTGGCCGGAGTTCTAGTCCCGGCAGTGGCAAGGATATGCACTACTGACGAGCTCTAATGAGAGCGAAACTCGAGTCTAGTGCTTCTTTCGAAAGGGGCCGACTGGAAAGTCTATGGGAATGCGACAGCTGCGATCAATTGTGGGTGATGTTCAACTTGAAATTAACCAAATCCCCGACTACTCATCAGTAACTTGGCTATTGTTTTATCTTTCAAGGTCATTCTACCCGCACCTTTCCGATTGTGTACTCGGGGTTTTTATGCGTTTGGCGCCACTTCGCGTGTTACTGAATGAATATGAGTCCCACCTCGCGCTTCCTCCTGTTTTGTTGTCGGTCAAACAGTAGACTAGAGCCAAAAATTGGTCGTATTTCTAAACGTTGTTAGAAATAGTTGGTGTGGTTCCCAGCTCCGTCGCGTTGTTTGACTTCGATGCTTGATGGGACTGTGACCCGATTCCTTTCCGGGAATGCATTTTAAATTGTTAGTGGGCGAACATCATGCTCACCCCACACATGACATCGAAAAAACGTCCGGTTATCGCTGAAAATTTGGTATATGCTGCTTGTATTTATGTTGGCTCTATGTTTCGGAAACTTGGTCTGTTCGTGACGAATGTGCCAACAGACACTGTATTTGACCATCGTTGTTTTCTTCAATTTATCATCATCATCATCAGACAGCAGTACATATGTGGTTCTCATTGATGCTTAACTACCACTCGTCTTCTTCAATGATAATGGTTATTTGAGCAATGCAACCGTGCGCCAGCGCTTATTCCGGAGTGATCAGGATGCGCTATCAATTGATCATGCTGTACAACCTGTGATGGTTAATTCACTCACTCACCATGCCAGTTGATCGTTTGCCGCACCAGACAGTGTATACTGAGACAACCAACAATTGGATAAAACTGCGCAATGGTCAAGAAATGGCGTGATCACAAACTGTGAAGACCCTGACCGTCACGCTGAGTAAAATGAGTAAGATTTGCTTGCCTGGCTGGGCTCCTCGCGATCGCTCAAGTCGCTGACTAGAAACGCTATCTGAGGCGGCGTTGTGCCGTAGTCAATGGAATACATGCATTCATACCACTTCTCGTTCTTCCGTCAAGCCTTGTTTTTATCCATTTTTATCCTTTTTAGCAGTTTTTTTTCTTCTAGCCAACTCCGTGTCTCTACCGAAGTGAACAGCTACCCCAACCACGGCACCTTCTCTTTACGCTCATGCCCGTTATGAGTGGATGTATGAATATGTCCACTGCAGTCTAAAAACCAGACAACAGGAGATACGGCTTTCTTAGAGGTCATCCTGAGCTGACGACTGAAAATTTCGACCTACTCGGCAATGAAGATCTACCGTAGCAAGGGAATTTGATGCATAAGGCATCGATGTGTGATTCCGGTTACTGCTTTGCGCTGTCGCTGTTATTCAGATCAACACCAAGTTCCAAATTAATACAAAATGCTTTCCGATTGTATGGACGATTGAAGTGCTTTCTTGGGGTACATTCCAAGTTTCTTCTTCCTAAATCGGACGACAGCAGTTCCACAACTTTGAAGACAATAATGCCTAACCCATAGGATCGTGCCTCATTGCCTAGGAAGTCCTATCCAGTCAGCGGTGTAACGTATAACCCTGTGGATGTGACTGCTTTTCTTATCCCTGTCCCCTCTTTATCCGTGTAAACGAAATCCTATACGTCATAGTCCTCCGGGTCAGCGCAGTATGCACTACGAAACAACTGTACTTCTCGAAGAGGCAAGTTACATCACAGGAACTAATTCGTGGTGTCAATATGAATTGGAAGACCACATATTTGTTTTATAGCTTAGCCAAGTGGGTTAATCTTGGAGTTACAGCCGCCTGTTTAATTCTTGCATCTGCGGTATCACTTAGTTGAGATTGCAGTACTTGTACTCTTCAATTCCGTGTCTTACTGTACCTGTTCGATGCAGAGCAGTTTCCGTTGGCTTCGGCTCCATTTGATATGTTTTCCGTTCATTGTTGACCACTGACTTATTGATTCAATCCATTCCGCGTACCCTTGGCGTTACGCGACTGACTGTGAAGACCAGAGATGTCTCGTTTGATATTGGGTTATGACAATAATCCGGACTTGTTGTATGTGATTTGTTGGGTGTCAGAGAACAGAACCGTTTTTTTTGACTGCGTTCGTAGTTGTTTATTTTCACCTACCATATGATTGACGTCTAGTAGCAAATAACTGTAGTAATCGAACTCGTGAGACTAGTAACAATTAATGAACTAGCTCGGGTTCAGTGTAAACTAGTAGAACTAGAAGCTGTGGATACAGTTACGAGTTGATTCTGAGTCAAGTATTTTCATAGATAGCAATGCATAAAGCAATTGGTTAAAGGATGTAAAACAAAGTTGCACTGGTCGTGTTCTTCGGCTGTGTGAATCGCGGAAAGCCCTCCTAGTTGATAGCTGATGAACCAACAACATAATAGCTATCAGGACACCCATGTTTTGTCGTAGTTGCGCCGTTACGATTGTTGGACTCAAAACTATAGCGCGTTGTGGTCTGCAAACGGCCACCCTGGAATCTAGGACTACTAAAATAACCCCCTATGCCAAATGTCTTTTGCGGTCGCAACGACTGACGTCGTGACGAACACGAGGATGAGGATCCCATGATCGAGGCCGTTCGAAAATGAGGACGTTCGGACATTCCTTGATGACATCGAGGGTGTGACCTAGATGGTCGGAGTCAATACCAGCCGTGAGAAGCTGGCCGCCATGCAGACGCTGGTAAAGGACGGAGCAAAGAGGCCTTACGAAGATGGAGTAGATTGCTGCGAAGGAGATGTAGGTGACAGCCTGGCCGACAGCCAGAAGATCATGCGGTGACTCAAAGGAGCCTAGCTAGGACGGGAAACGGTTCTCTCCTGTTTGCCGCCACTCTGCAAGTATTACTGGGCGTGGCACCGCCGAAACTGAATCGAGTTCCGACGACAGTTGTTGGTGAAGCATTTTCTGAAGGTTTGATGATGAGTATTCAGGACAAAGTACACATTGCTCAAATCGCTCGACTATTGGACCTTGATGAGCTCGCGAAAGTAGCACAAGAGCTGTGTCTGTGGCCTTCCGGGGTGTGAACAGCAATACGAACAAAAAACACTAGAAGAAATGCAGAAGACAGTGAACATAGCTGCGCCAAGAATAGCATCAAAGAATACCGATAAACAAGGGAGCTGCCCCAGCTGTGTTAAGAAAGGACATCGATAGATGTATTTCCAAACTCGGTTGTTTAGGTGGTTTAAAGATAGAGTGTTCTGTGATTTTTTGTTGGGCGGGCCAGTTAGTGACTAGGTACGGTGAGCAGGAGACTAGATACAAGTATTGAAGTTGGCAGGAAGATAGAGTAGTGTTTGATCGATACCGGGGCCGGTGTTTCGTTGATATCGTATAGAGGAAAGCAAAATATGGAACCAACATCAATGATGATCAAGACATTTGGGTGTTATAACCCGTTAGTTGATGGTTTGACGGAGTGCGCGATGTTTGTTGGCGGCCATCACATTATCCCCATAAACTTGGCAGACGATACTTAGAGCTAATTTCTTCGTTGCAACAGATGCCCTAATTGACCTGAAGCTCAGGAAGATGTCCTCCAACTATGGCTCTTTGACACTCACCGTACAGCCACAGAATAGCATCAGTCAAGTAGGTATGACTAAAACCCTCAGTTGTACAACCCCCTCTGATCCAGTCCCTGGTCTAGAAGTACGCGGAGTTACTCGCGAACGACGATTATGCTTACGGTTCTCGCAAGTGAATTACACATGGAATGCCATCAGCCTGGGCTATGTACTCTCATGGACCCCCTAGAATATGGGTTCGTCTAGAAAAAGTGAAAAGGCAAACGTAGAATATGTTGGATGAACGTTATGGAGGAAGGCAGCAACACATACAACTATCCTGTTATTCTCCGGATGAAGTCCAACAGTAAATACCGTTTTCACATGGATTTTGGAAGACTGAATGAGGTGACGTTAATACCGTCCGTCGGCACTATTTCCGACAAGTTGCAACAGGTGACTTTGTTCACGTTCATGTTCAATCCATTTGGTAACCAAAATCCCATACTACTCATAAGTAATTGCAGTTTGCTTGATTACACTTTCATGTCCCTGTTCTTATTTGGGTAATGTCTGAGTAATTCAGTCTTCGTCCAGTGAGTAATGTGGTGTTCACATTCATCCTTTGGTTACTGTTTAAAACAATTACGGATGAATCAGATTGTATTATCAAAAAGGGACGATTATTAGAGCGTCCTCTCGCACAGGTAAGTGAACAACGCTACATCGAGGAATTGGGAGTGAATGATCAGTATTTCCTCAAATTGTCACACATTTCGGTCCATTAATTTGTTCCACACATAATCGCCAAATGTGAAACTATGGAGTGAATGAATTTACAGTGCCAGTGTTAACAATAAACTGACACACAGTAATCAGCAGACGTAGATAGATATGATCAGCTATGGAAAAGGCACTAGTAATAAGTGCTAAGCTACTCAGTTGGGCGTTGAACCATGTATCGTTCTTCTGGACAAGAAAAACTGCCGGTCATTTGCAAATGTAACTATTGTGACTACAACACTGTGTTCCGAAAACGACATTTTGAGCGTAAGTGCCTTTGAACACAGGATGTGCAGTCACCTAGTTTATAGTAGATAGGTTTCCCATCGCGCAGACAACTGAACGACGGTTCATTCGATTTCACAGGAGTCTTAACTTAGAGTATGTGCTTCTGAGAAGACTGCAAAAGTTCAGCTAAACAATTTAGTTATCTTTTGTAGCAATTTAAATATTCCTGGCGCTGTTAATAGATCTGGAAGTTGAATTTTCCGGAAGAAATTAGTCGGGTAAAAAATCTGGACCATAAGCTTCTCTCAAACGGCCCTGTGAAGTTGCAGCGAGAAGCCCGAATGTGCACTCTTGGAACCAATTCGCGAATAATTTGACCGTTTGTACTGGAGTGCATTGGATTCAACTCTCTTATCCACTTCACAACTTCAATACGACAACTGTGATAATATTTGATGACAGGTTACGTGGCTATTCAGGATGTAAGAGATTCTTGTTGAGCGGTAATGCATCTTCGATGGCATGAGGGGTGAAAAAATTGCTGATTTCTTTGAGATTTCTAGGAATCTTGCTGAGTTATCCTTAATGCCATCAGCGGATGAATTAATATTCAATGTTTTCAAGTTGCGAACATTCATGGTATTACAGCGCAGCACCAGAATAAAAAGATTATGTAATGTAAGTGATCGAGCAATAACCGTGATTAAGATTTACAGCCTAACCTACTCAACTTTTAGTACATCGAACAGGAAGTCGAATTTCCCGGGCATGTGATGTCACAGAATGCACTGGCTATTCTAGAGCGTTCTAATACACTAACTTTGGGATAATTCAAACACTTCTTAGGCGTCTGCTCACATTACCGAAGGCGTTCTGAACATTCCGCTGCCTTTGCTAACACAACTGGATTGACGAAGCGAACTGTTCATCCGGGTTCCCGAACAAGAAAAGGCTTATTCATCGATCGGTGTAATGGCTGCCTGAACTGTCTCAGCAAGTGACAGAACACGTCCAAAAATGGTCAGAACAACTGATAACAAAACAATTTCAAGCCGATGGATCGGATGCTCGAAACCCCGCATCATCGATTGCCAGACACCTCATGATAACAGGTCACCAGGTTGACCCAGTTAAATCATTCAAAATATTGTTACGTCAACAGAACCCGAAGCTACTGGCCTTTAGCGAAGCCATGTTGATCAGAACTCACCAGCCGGTGCTATGTGCACGAAGCAACACATCGGGTTGCCGTGGTGGTGATGACATAATACGTGGTGTGACTGTATGCGTGTCCATACCCTGTCTATCTCTATTTGTGTCATATATAACTCGCATGTTTTACGTTTGCGACTGATGAGAGTAAACGAAATGTTAACATATCGCAACATATGTCTTCTTTCTGCACTGATGATTATACCGCCGTTGAGTCATTGTCCACACTCAACTGTGAAATGTCGACCGCATCTTTGTGGATTAAACCGACCACCAATTTGACTGATGAAAACCACACCCGTCTTCCGCTATGTCTACAAGCACTCGTTGGGCCTCTGTGCCTTTCATCACCTTTGCGATTCGCAATCGCATCAGCACACGAGGTTCGCTACACAACAGTGATCAGTTTTGCAACCGTTGGTCATCGTCGCTAATTACGTACGCAATAACTGGACACTGCTGCATTCACCAATGTGTACACTTCGCTCGGCAGTTCACTCTATCCACTCTCTGGGTTAGTTTCACTCTAGACCGACGCAATATCTTTGGTAGGGAAATCTTGTGGTCTTAAGTCTCACAGCATCCGGACTGCTGTGAACTGAATCGTTACAGGTTGGCCCACACGTTGATGCCTCCATTTACGTAGCCAAAGATTGCCTACCGCCACCTTTCTGGGGGATGCGTGTAATAGCCAACGGTCATGAGGCTTCTCGGAGAATCCGGGCTGTAACGCTCACTCCCGCTTGTCCTGAATGCATGCTTCTTTGTATGACTGTTATGGGAGGCCTGGTATGAAATCAGTGTCATTTTCTTCAGTTGTGCAACTAATTACACGCAGCATATACTCGCACTTTATAACGGCTTATCTAGTTTCAAGTTGAACATCACCCACAATCGATCGCAGCTGTCGCATTCCCATCTTCCTCCTGGAGAGTGTCCGGTGTACAGATCTTTTGCGCTCTGTTCAAGAGACAACGTACCAAATTTCTTTTGTACTTCAACGGGACAAAACTGTGAAAATGTGTGTATTGACCCGTCCACGTTTTTTCCTATGAATTGATCTTTGAATTGTTCCCTCTGGTTGACGAAGCAACGCGACATCTAGGAATGAGAGTCTGTTGTGATGTTCTAGCTCGACAGTGAACTTTATATTCGGGTGTGCTTTGTTGAACTCATCTAGTATTGTTATGACCGCAAAGACGCTTGGCCAGCAAATTCGTTTATTGCAGGTCATGTTAAACATGGGACCACAAACGTGTACACTCATTTGCACGGCTGATATGCGTTCACATACATTGGGTAGCAGTACGTTGTCATTCGCCCTGGTGGCACTTCTCCCATAGCGCGTGCACACTATTCCAATATTCACTTCTGGTCCGTCGTCTTCCTGGCGTTGGGGCTTGCCCTTTGTTCCCGAATGTCGCTTGTGAGTAGTATACTACTCACAACGAAACTGCCTGTTATACAACAGTATGACCTGAGGATCATCATCGTTTGGAAGAAGACAAAAAATATCGTCCACATAGCGTTTGTAGAGCTTGCACTTAGTTACGATGTGATTGAGTTCAGTGGTCTCTAGTTTGGCCATAAATATATCTGCGAGTAGCGGACCTAGAGGTGAACCCATTGCTACTCCATCTTTCTGCCTGTATAACTCTCCATTAAATTGAAATTGAACATTATAGGTGCAAAACAACAATAGTTCTTTCAATTTTTCTCCCGTAATTCCGACATCAATCTGATTGTTCTCGATATAGGTGCACAGATAGTCAATAGTTTCTTGCAATGGAACATTAGTGAATAGAGAAGTCACATCCAAGGACAACGTTGTCATTCCCGATATTCACTGAATCGATTGAGTCTACAAAGTCGAAGGTGTCCTTTAGGCTAAAAGGAGTTATTCGTGATTTGATCGGTTCTAATATTTCCGTTTTTATTATAAATAACATGCCGCCCTCTGGCGTGCGAAGGCGCATACAGCCGTCTTTTTGAAAGATTCTCAGCATCTTACTAGTGTTGACTTATCTGAGGAAGGTTTCTGATCATGGGCATCAGTTCTATGGCATTATATCCCCTTATTTTTTTTTAATTGAAGATCAGTATTCGATTTGTGAAGGCCCAGGTCTTACAGTTCAGTAGCCAGTGACACGGTTGAGCGCCTTGATCGCACTTTGACTAAATCTATCCAAACAACTGCGAGCTTGTGAGGAGAGACTTTAGTTACTGTCATGACAGTGTATGACTACACATCCACATGGTAACATGAAAAGCAACCTCTCAGTTTGTATTTGGTGGGCAAGTAGGGACACAGCTCCATACCGCACACATCCAACTAAAAGAAATCGAATCCGACAGTAGGAGAAAGCTGGCGGCCCATGAAGCCAAATGCAAACGTCTAGGCCGACCTTGCAATCCTGCAACAAAGCGCAGACTCATAAAAGTGACTGCCTTTTGCTCTTCTTTGAAAGTTGGAGCCGTTTATTCACCCGCAACATGCAGGCTGCAGGATAGAATGAAGGCGATTGCGCACGACTTTCTTCGACCCATCTACGTACGAGATGAACATATGAGAAAATTCGTAACAGCCACTACCACGGATCTGCACCGGTCAGAGCGAACGCGTCTCACCGTACAGCGCCACATCACATCAGGCTGGGAGCAGAAGTAGAAATGATGCAGTTAGTCTGGACCGCGCTGCTTTGTCTCGGTTCTGCTATTGACTGACTGGCTTACTGCCTAATTGGTCATGTGCAATGATACTTGTGTTTATTAGCGTCAGACATTCGTGTTCCACTACTCATCTGGCTATACTACTGAACTTTTGTTGACTAGCAGTGGCTCTCTTTGTTGATTCACTTGTCTTGTGTTGTTAACTTACTTGGTTGAGGCACGAGTGTAACTGGTTACTGACCACGTTCTGAACTAAAGACAGACTTTTTCTTACAGCTGTGTTTGTGGATTCTGAGACAGAACAACATTGGCCACATAACTGATTGGAAATCTTGGCAGTGTTATGACTTGTAAATTTGGGCGATATTCATGGGTTTATCGGCTCAAGAAGAAAACCGTCTTCTCTGTCCCTGCTAAAATGAAGATGGTTTGAGTGAAAGAACGCGGTTACTATGTTTATCATACA
This sequence comes from Paragonimus kellicotti, assembly GCA_014220965.1. Classification (NCBI taxonomy): domain Eukaryota; kingdom Metazoa; phylum Platyhelminthes; class Trematoda; order Plagiorchiida; family Troglotrematidae; genus Paragonimus; species Paragonimus kellicotti. The sequence goes on from LOND01000379.1 coordinate 39,071, forward strand.
ATCTTTTGTAATGATTGCTAATAACAGCTATAATATTGCTGTGCTAGAGGAGAATCCCTGGTTTCTGAACACTCTCCTTTGCTACTCGCATCCCTCTAAACAACCTGAAAATATCTCAATTTGCGTGCAATGACACTGATTATTGTCACTAAGTCTTGGGTAGTATGACGCCGGAATTCTTGTTGGTTATTCTCTATTTTTATTCCCAACCGCCCGTTTATATAAACGCCATTTACCTCTGTTTGTGATCCGTTTTCATCGTACGATGGTCGTGAAACGGTGACTAATAAAACTTAAGGCGTCTTAATCGGTGAAGTTTTGCTCCTCTTGCGTCACTTACTACAGAAAGAATAATATATACTGATTCCAATAGGTGAACGCAACGCCAAGAAACAAGGACAACAAGAAGGATGGTGGCAAGCCAGTTTAATCGATTTGGTATATCGGTATGAATACTGCTCAAGTAATTAATCCGGCCTGCCAGCAAAAAATGTAAGCGCCTGGAAAAAGCCGAAGTACACAGAGATAACGACAATTCTTCCAAACAAGAATTCCTGGGTAGTACTCGTGAATCACACTGGTTATATCAGCACACTGTGATGACTATATCTGACGCTCAAATTGGAAGTGGATGCTGACCAATGCCTCAGTTGTGTAGATGAAACTGACAGTACCAACGACATTGGCACTCACGGTAAGCAGAGGCCATTGGTGAGGATACTTTAAATCAACAGGTTCTTGTGGGATCTTTGATTCTAGAAACTCACGGTCACCCGAATAAGACATACCGCTGATAGCCATAGTTTATGGTCAGTTCGTTCGATTATCAACCTGTTCGGTAGCTATTTGAGACAAGTACACTCATGCGTTTTGGACTCAGTGGATTCAGTCTTAAGCATACTTTTCAGTCGGTTGACTTGGTCTGAGATGACGATTAACATGAGGTAACGCATTTTTACAATTTAATCTCTGATTCCAAATGCTTCGATAGTAAGGTGACTAGTATCATTCATAAGTATGTAAATACACAGCCTGTCGCTCAAAATCTCCCCAAAGAACTAGATAACTGCATATCCCTACCTGAAGTGTGCCTGTCTCTTTGACTGACTTTAGGCAGATGAACGAGGTCGTAATAAGTAGTTGAGTGCAAGCTTAACATAACAGCAAGCCACAAACAAAACACGACGGGTTCGCTTTGTAACAGATTTCTTTCTCGTCAGTTCATTCTAAGCTTAGTTTATTACAATTGCATGCTAACCTGACTACACTTCATAGAAACATCGGATTCGCATTTGAAATGCAGTTGGTGTTTCTAGATGCAATACTGATTAAAACACTGTCCGTTGTCTGGATGTATATGTACACGTTCGCGCCCGATAAACGAGATAACCTTCGCTGTTTGGGTCACGTACTCCGTATGCCAACGGAGCGTCTGACGCTCCGCGCATAGTTCAATGCTGCTGCTAACGGCTGGGAGAAGCCACAATTTGGTCGGCAATTACGTGGTTGTGTGTTGTGAAAACTTTGATCACTCCGCCGAACAAGGGTAGTAGGTGTCGTCTGATAGGTTAAAAAAACTCCCGAGCATGGGAATCGCTAGGTGAGGAGACTAGTTACTTCGGTACTATATCTTGAACAGTGGCGAACCTGTATCTGTATGGCTGTTGGTGGTTGTGAAACATCTGTGGTTCGGCTGAATTCGAACTAACCACAGAAACAGTGTATCCAGACGCGGCGTGCGCTCTATCAGCTAAGCTACAAAGCTAAATCAGGAGGCCGGAGTTTTCATATTTGTACTCAGTTACGCACCGAATCACTGTTTCATATGGAATTCATCAAACAATGCAAGGGATCAACTGCCTCGACAGGATTTCCCCAACAGCTCGCGTTGGAATCCAGCAACGTTTGAGTCCTTCGTGATTAGGTATCTTCTAAGTCATCAAGTCTGCCAAACCACTTATCAGTAATGCTGTTTCCACGCCCAACAATGGTGTCGGTGTATTCCAGTGTGAACTGATGGAGAATTCTTACCAGGCAGTAGATCCCCTGAATAATCTGGTGGATTCCATATGAGACATTGGTTTGAGCGAGTCATTGGGTCCAAATGTGATATCTCCGGGTAGCTTTGTAGCCCAGCTAGTGATGGGTTTAGAAACCCTGATGAGGCCTACGTACCACAAAGGGGCGCGGTCCTGTCAGCATGATTTTTGGAAGCTTTATATCAACTATCTATGACGGTAAAACTGTTTACGACGGTAAAATGCGCCGAATCGCCACATTTGATAGGAAAACGCAGGAATGGCAACTCTTACATGTCACAGCCGGAGAACGGCTAACCTGCGCGCTTTGCTGATAAAGATGTTAAGCCAGTATAATGTAAACATGCTTTTCTTTTCCGGGAAGATAGCGACTCAAATCTTATCGGACGCTTACTGAAATCAGTTGTCAAGCGTGCATGCAACTTAAGGAATGCTGTGCGTATCGAAAGAGATGCCGGTACCAACGTCCACTAGATGGGACCTTACAATCCTCCTCCGCCTGTTCCAACACACTCTATTATCACACCCCGTATTTGCGGGAACAGACGTCAACAGTACATTGATGCAGTTGGAAGCAAGAACCGATAAGCACATCCGCATATGATTGACTGTTCCAGTGAATTGAATCGCTCGTAGTAAAACTACCAGTTATCTACAAAAAAGAGCATAAAACTGACCCAACAACGGCCTGCCACATAAATTATCATCCAATCTCAACGCACACTGAAATTGGCAGGCGAGAACAGTCCACCAAAGAAATACATCTACCTGTGCTATATATAAATAATAATCTCCTGTCCCTTGCCTCGCCCGTTGGTCTTTTGATCCATTCTACATTCATTTGCTCTGTATGCAAACGTTTATACTGACTTCTGGTCTGGCATTCTAACTCTGATTAACTCCATCAGACCGACTGCAAACTTTGTCAAAGTAACTCGTAACCTGAATTTCTGCAAATCTTCATATCACAGTGACAAACATTTGCCCAGCCCTGGTTGTAATGTGATATCATCCAGCCTCCGTGTTCTTAACGTCAATGATTTAATCCAAATAAATTCGTTTTGCCTCTCCACCCACTATAAATGGTTTGCACCATCCATGCTGTAGTAACCAATAAGAGATGAGCGAAATGCCATTTCAGAGGACAACACTTGGGATAATTCAAACACTTCTTAGGCGTCTGCTCACATTACCGAAGGCGTTCTGAACATTCCGCTGCCTTTGCTAACACAACTGGATTGACGAAGCGAACTGTTCATCCGGGTTCCCGAACAAGAAAAGGCTTATTCATCGATCGGTGTAATGGCTGCCTCTATTCATACGGTATCCATTTTTGACGAATAGTTTTTCACTTTTTCATCGACAGATGCCTCCGGTGTCAATTTGCGCATCATGTTATTACACTTTGAGCTTGCAAAAGAAAGCAGTTGCGTATGTATGCTAGCAGCTGTCATCTATTGAAAGAACCAACTCTACAGACGAAAAATGAACCTTCGTCACGTGAGTTTGTAAAATGTTAGTCCTTTTTCTTTTCGGGTGCCAGGTTGTTCTGCGTACCGATCACACATCGCTCACCACGTTACTCTGTCGTAAAAATGAACGTCGGCTGTACGCAAGTCTACTGAATCATGGTTTTGAATTTTGTCATATCGCCAGGAAGCAGACTCAGGTAGCGGATACGCTTTTTTGTCTACATGCGGACAATACAGGTGAAAACAGCTGTTTCGGTCATTCTCATCAGGCTTTTACAATTACATAAGGTAAATGCGAATTATATATGAAAATTATAACGTGTCAAATAGGTCATCAAAAAATCACAGGAGGGGTACGGATCACAGTCTACTGGGGGTGGGTGAGGGTGTTGGTGAATGTGTTTGAGTGTTACACGCGCCTGTCATGAGACATGCGTTCATCAGTGTCGAGTGGTTCATGCTTGCTCGGGTTTCAAGTGGATGTGGAATGATTGGCCAGGGGAGGTGGAGGGTTTGTACGAATTGTTTTTGGGCACATAGGCAGGGGTTGTGGAGTCTGATAGCAATAGCCTCGGCCGTTGATAACAATCGCACTCTGACAGCTCTGGAGCCGGAATGACGAACCTTGTAGATTACTCGGAACGCTTCATCCGGATTTATTTGATGGCCAGTGTCAATGGGCTTTCTCGAACCGCTGCGAAGCCATTTCGGTAGGTGTTCACGAATCCTTTCCGATAGCCGCCTTGTGGTCCTCCCAACGTAACCTGCTTGACAACAACAGGTGAGAGAGTAGATACAGAAAGACGAAGAGAACTTGGGCAAACTATCCTTAAGGCGTGGCACCAGTACCGGGCAGGTGTCGAACGATACGATAAGTCTCGCTGCAGGGTAGGCACTCTCGACCGCGTTTGAAAGTCTACGGCTAATTATTTCACTGTTAACCTCACCTCTATATGAAAGACAGATGAAAACCGGCTTTTTCTCCGCTGTCTGGACGAGTTCAAGTTTCGTACCGGAATGCAGATTTTTGTCTATGAATCTCTCAGGGTATCCATTTCCAATGAGAGTTTCCCGAATATATCCTACTTCCTCCTGGAGAGTGTCCGGTGTACAGATCTTTTGCGCTCTGTTCAAGAGACAACGTACCAAATTTCTTTTGTACTTCAACGGGACAAAACTGTAAAAGTGTGTGTATTGACCCATCCACGTTTTTTTCCTATGAATTGATCTTTGAATTGTTCCCTCTGGTTGATGAAGCAACGCGACATCTAGGAGTGACAGTCT
>LOND01000379.1:48085-58730 GCA_014220965.1 Paragonimus kellicotti
ATCAACAAACTCCGTAAGAACGTGGATCGAAAAAAGTAGAATAGAATAACAACGACAGCCGATTGGCATACGCTAAATCAAACAGTCATCCGAAACAAGCGATGGTCTCTTCGATGAGAAAACAAACTGATGTAAGTGAGGATTTGTACTACAACACGTCAGATATTGGCTAGCTAGAGAATTGCAACGAGAGGGGAATCAGCATCAGAATAGTAGGCTGATCAATCAGTATCCTTCACTTAAAATTCCGATTACGATTTCCCACCGTCGTCACTTCTGTTTCCGAAACAAGGCCCTCTAAAACGCAGAAACTGGCCATTAGGGTCCCGTCGTCCATATGGTCTAGTTGAAGCCAGCTGAACCGTCCCTCAAAATGTTCGGCCCACCTGTCAAGTCAATGCGACTGGCTGGTGATAAGTGAACCATCGTTTTCACATACGGGCTCACTTTTACAGACTCGATAGCCAGTACTAGCACGGACCAGAAAAACAGTTTTCTGTTATTCCCAGATAATAAGGCTCGTTCCACTTCTTTCGACTGGTTGACCAAGTGGTGCCCACAGTCTTTGCGCAGACTTTTGGTCAGCTTGCGTTTCCGACGATCATCATTATATCCAGAACCAGGTGGGATCGAGCGAAGCCCGTTCATGAGGTTTATCGAAGAGACAGAAATCCACTTCTGTCACAACTGGAACACTTCTTCACAGCACGTTTTTATGGGTGCTCCGATTTGTTCCCAGTGTCCGTTAGCTTCTCTCACCCGATTGGAACTGGGGTTCATACGTTTGTATGCGTCTTATCGTTAACCTCATTTGTAGCTTTGAAAGCATATACCATTTTTAACCCTAAGTGCTGTAATAAAAACGGGTGTCTCCGCCCATCGCCTTTCATATTTCGTTGAATCGCTGGTCGATAAATTAACTACAAGAAGACGTTAGCAGTTTTCCAATACCGAACGTTGCTTCCTACGTGGAATATATTTCTTCGATGTTGTCCAAACATAACTTCTGATGCCGTCTCCTCTTAGCCGGATACATCTCACTTCCTTTTTTAGTCATCGCACTTGCTTTACACACAGTATATTTAAGTGTGGCTTCAAACGCGCTCTAATTTGAATAACAATATACACCAAAGTTACAAAGTTAACGGACCAATACAAGAAAGCGTTTATCCATACGTTAGGTCTCGACAGATGATTTCGAACTAAAACGGTCCGCATTCATAACCCGAAGGTTATCGGGCTGACTTGTAGCTTGGTTAGGGTCTTTTTGGGAGTGGTAAAGCTTCCGGGTGAGTGTCCAAACGCGTCCATTTCTCACTGACAGCCCACAGAAGTTGACCGGCCGAATATTCCATACACGACGACCCTGATGCATCAGTGGCAGATGCGAGCAGTCGTAAATCTCGATAGACTGGAGCACGAACGACCGCACCATTGGTGACACGCTGTGTACTAGAATCTTTTTCAGCAGTTTTTCTTAATCCAGTTAGTTCAAGAACATTCGGATCGGCAACTGCGCAAAACAGTGTAGTCGTAGCCGCGCGACGTCGGATGATTCGGGCACCAAAATCTGTCAGGCGGTAGTATAATCCCGCTAGGCCAGCTTGGCTGATGTCCAGCTGAGGAGAAATGGGCGCTGTACCTCGGGATACCAATGGATCGGCCAACAGAATCGAGGCGCCATTAGTAGTTGCCGAACGACGAGCCAATTCACTGAAAAGTGTATGAAAGAACGTTCTGAACAGTCAAGGTTCGTGTACCAATAAGTTTAGATATGGCAAAGTGAGTTATCATCAACAATGATTTAAGGTTCTGAATGATTAAACAAGGTGTTCGTAAGCGTTTCGAGACAAAATTAAGCAAAAGCAGGAGTTCGCAAGAATGACACAGACAAGATCAGTGATCTTTCTAACATAGCTCAGGTCTTGATAGTTGAGTTAAACGAACCAGGAAAATCTCTAAAACAAGCACGATTTGTGTCAAACGTTCAATCCGCTTAAATTTTACGTAAACAAAAAACCAGCCAAGATATGTCTAAATTCTATAATGGAATCTTTGTGTTGAGCGTTTACGAAAAAATCGGTATAACAACACACTTATTCGAAGATTCGGCAAACAAGCCAAAAAATCTGCGACGAGGAACAGCAAAATCAATGTTATGCAGCTTTCCCACAGTTACAAAGTATAGCTTTCTCGAAACACTGCTTGCATGGCGCTGGGAGGATTCTTTACGAAGATCACATAATCAACATCTAGCGAACAATATTTCATACAAACAATGATTAACATCACACAGATCGAAGGTTACTATGCCACTGAGCTCAAAAACGATTGTCAACCGATGACGAGACCAAAACTGAAGTTTTGGGCTTCCACGATAGCTGGTTTTATGTATCGGCGGGATTCATGTTCGGTGAACGAGCCGATGCGAGATCCACGGTAATAAAGGCACTTGACGGGGAAAGATATGAGAAAAAACACGAACGATTTGGGACTAACTGGTAGATGGAAATAATGTCACCATAAACTCCTTTAAACCCGTTCGGGTAGTACTGGGATTGGAGCAATCGTTCGTCACAACAATCGAGGAAAATTCCATCAGAAAAACTGCTACAGTATATATTGTCAAATGGATGTAAACAGAATGACTGCAGCACGCGGCAGCGCCACACTGCGTACTTAGACAAGTAGAATAATTACACGGTCCTCTAATTGACAGCAGACAACTACTAGCTTAACACGATGCAGCAACCAGTCCCTTCACAATGAGTGACTGCGTAGCCACCTCGTCGTTTCGCCTTATTTCCGGGCATTAATGATCTCGATGAACAATAAACGATGTAGGAAGCGCCTTGTTCACAGCCCGAACAATATTTGTTACAGCCGTCGTAAGCTGGATTTTTGTAATTTGATCCAAGAACCGAATGTCCTGGGTTTTCAGAAGGACATACAATGGAAACTTCATTACAGCGAAAGTTTCCTAGAAATTGAAATTTTGTCACCTGTCCTGATTCATTTTACTCCGTTTCTATGCCCTAATTTCAAGCAACAAACCGATCGTCCGATAATTAACTCCGATTTGTGTCTTAGCTGTTCTACCTGCCACCTTCTGTTCTGTCTATCAATGCACGGGTGACTAATATAGGGAATAGATATTGAGAAAACAGAATGGAAGGAACATGCGCTAACGATAGGGCGTTATCGGGTCAATAAAATTACAAAGGAAGGTAACAATGAACCGAGATATCCAATGTACCAGAAACAAATTCAAAACAGTCGCCCACTGTTTTGGACATGGGGTAGGTTTGTGTCCTACGAGCGAGGCAAAATGACTGTGTGGATGACAGTAGATTATGGACGACTCGAGATCAGAGACTGAACGGACTATTTAAGTGAACAAGCCTCTGGATTATGTGACGTAAAAGCGATCGATTCAGTCGTTGCCAAAATTCTTGCTGATTACCTTGGACCGACTGGCTGGAACTTTACGCATCAACCGGAATGCCTTGGGCACGTCTACCTGAGGGTTACTCTCAAAAAAGTGCGACACGATTAAACTGATAACCGACTATGTGACTTTTTCAAGCTAAACATCACCCACAATTGATCGCAGCTGTCGCATTCCCATAGACTTTCCAGTCGGCCCCTTTCGAAAAGAAGCACTAGACTCGAGTTTCGCTCTCATTAGAGCTCGTCAGTAGTGCATATCCTTGCCACTGCCGGGACTAGAACTCCGGCCACGCTTTCATGAGGCAACCGTGTTGACCACTGCGCCTTACCTCACGTTAGGCAGGACCGAATTATCATATGAACGCTCAACCACTTTCGCTTGTGAGTAATGATCAGGTTGCCCGATCGTCTCGATAGGAGACACAGTTACTGTCTGTTAACTCCAATCGATAACCCCGCGATTAGGACTTCCTAGACAGGTCGAAATCTCCGATCTCATTAAACCTGCTAGGCGATATTACTTGGACGTTCTGGAATTACAACGCAATCTGAATTCGATGCACTGAGACAGTAGGTTCCGTTGTCGAGTGTTTATATGATCCACCAGAGATCCGTAAACAAAACAGCATGTAGACCGACCCTAGCCGTGGGCAGTTCGCCTTACCACGAGTGCTGTTCAGCTTCTCAGAGCTTCTGCCGCGAAGCATTCTTGATGTGTAACTTAAATTCAGCGGGGATTCATATTGGTAAATTGATGTCGTGGCAGTGAGCTTATTTCTTCCTCCGAAGGTCTCTCAATCCCCCTGGCCTGGTTCTCTTCATGGGAATTAAATATGAGCAAAGTGTTAATAATTTTGTTCGAGGATTAAACGTTCGACGTTTCTACCCAGGTATGTGGACGATAAGTTTATTATTCATATTAACAATACGGATGTAGCCGGCTTTTGGGGAGTATTTAGCATAACACCAGTCAATTCATTACGCGAGTTAATTGGGGGTGAAAGGGTCCATCCAGTTCCTTGATGCGGAAATGTGACGGCGCCCTGATAGCTGTCTGAAACAGAGTAATTTTCGTAAGGAACCTTGGACGGAAGAGCATATCAGTTTCTACAGTTCAGCTTCTCCAGTCGTTCCACAGAATGCAGAATAATTCGCAGATGGTTAAATACTGTAAGATTGTGGGCATTTTCGCAAAGGCCAAGTCACGAATCCGAATTATGGAGGAGGACGGATCACACACACAAGCATCATACAACCCTATTCAGAACGGTAGCAGGAAGGCTGTTCTATGTCACAGATGACAAGTAACTTCACAAGTAATCCTTTATGACAAAGTGGCACCACATAGATGTGAGTGAGAAAATTTCAATTACGGAGAAGCATATCGCAAACGACCTACAACACTGCGGCATTAACACATTTATGAAGAGAAAATGAAAGTCCCGCATACTTATCTATCGCGCAACCTTATGCACTGCAAAAATCTGGAAGGCTACGCCGACTAACACTTCGGTTCTATCAGGCACAACCACACTAGAAGAGTCAAATGGGAGCAGTCAGAGGAAAAGCAGATACGCTCAAAAAGTTGTACGTCGAGCGATTAGACAGTTAGAAATGCATAGGTAGCGAGTCACGATCCCATGAGCATACATTAAAATTACTCTCAGGATTGACGCACGTGTCTTCCGAATAAGGAAAAAGAGGGTAAAATAATGTATTATCGGGCAAAAGAGCGCTCGGATCGCCCAACGACTGAAGGTGGTCGCCGGCGTATTATTTAACACGGCTGAAGAACTTTTGAACTAATGCAAGAGGGTGTTTCAACATTCATCCAACGGTAAACAGAATGACATCAGTGCTGTATTTACTGTGCTAGACAAGTCTCTCAGTGCCAAGTTAATCTGACTCTGAATGGAGTTCAACAAAAGGAGTCTATCTCTTGTCGCAACTCAGGTCACGCACTGGGGATGGGGTCTCTCAAGTCAACCCAGCGAGAAAAACGTCCGGGAAACATCGGGAGTTGTCGTCTGACAGAACAGTTTACTTATTTCAACTTTCTACCTACTCCTCTTCTTTTCAACAAAAAGTAACTGGTAAATATTGAGGTTCACAATGTCCATACTCTCCAAAAAGTAGGACAGTCTTCTATGACGCACTCTTTGATCACCTGAACAAACTAAACAATCAGTCTTTATTGTGCTTGCTGCTGAAACGAACACACAACTTGGTTGTAATACTCCAGAGAAGTCGACAGTTGGTATGTTCGGAGTCCGGGCGCGACGCACTGACAATGGCGAACGGCTGTTACAATTATGCGCATCTCAGGGACTCGGTATATCGAACAGCTCATTTAATCATCATCATCATCATCACAGCCAGCAATACATCAGTGGTTCGCAGTTATGTTTACCTGCCACACAACCACGGAGGGAGGAAGGCAAACTCTGTACAAAAAGAGAGGGGGAAAAAAGAAGGGAAAGGACCCTAACTACTAAAAATAGCTACGTCTATATTCAAACATTCAACATCAAGGTGCCTACACCTTGCAAACAAACAACCGAGCTGTAAGTGAAAGTAAGGCGTCATCAGCAAGACAGCTTCCTTACGGCTTTCACTGCCCCGCATCATTAAGTGCACTCACTTCACAGACAACTCGGCCAAACAACGACAGCATTCACGCCACTGAGCTCGATTAGCCGCCATCTCACCTAACGTCTCAAGCCACCGACTCTGAGTCGCGAGGGCCCCAGCCCGGGAGACGAACCCGATCCTACAGTGACCAACCCCTTCGTGAACGATTTCATTTGTCTACGCCAGGTCATCATCTGTCCAACTCAGCATAATCAAGATCAGTCAGTCTTTCACCAGGTAGGAGGTCCACGCCGGCATCTTGTGAGTGCCGCAGACAGTCCTCCATTATTTCGTCTATGACGAAATTGAACAAAAATGGTGAAAGGGGACAGCCTTGACGTACGCCGCTCCTGGTGCTGAAACTGTCAGACAGTTCACCGTAAACCCTAACCTGAGCTGAAGTATGGGAATAAAGCGCCGACAGTATGTTCACATACTTAGTCGGTACACCCCTGCGTTTAAGCGACTCTAAAAGTGTAGATCGAATCCACAAATCGAATACAGTGACCCCAGCACGGTGGGATGGTCTCCGTTGTCCACACAAGTTGAAACAACTGAGTCAAAGCCTTTACTGACGCCTTCTTTGAAAAGTGCCGGCACGAGATCATCTGGGCCAGCAGCCCTATTACGATTGAGAGCCGAAAGGCAATTGCGAACCTCAGTCTCAGTGGGTGGTTCCAAATCTACCGACCAGGGTGCTACATCACAAGTCTGTGGCGGCAACGCAATAGAAGCAGCAGGCCAACTAAATTGACCCTCAGTGTTCTGCCCAACGCTCTAACCTTCTGGACTTATTACAGACTAGTGTACCATCTACCTCGCTGATAGCTTCACTGACCGACGGTCGCCTGGGACCAGGTGGCACGGATCAGCTTAAACAGTTTACCGATGTTCCCTGAGGCAAATGCGGTTTCCATTTCAACTTTTTCCACTAACCAAGCCTCACGATCAGCCTTTAGACTACGTTTCAGTTTCCTACGGATATCTCTTCTAGACTTGTTATGTGAACTACCAGGAGGAACCTTCCGTCTGGCTTCTAACAACTCCAGGGATTTCTCTGAAATCCAATGTTTGTTTACCCCATGTACCCCTGTGCCGCATGCTACAGTACCTGCTTTCTGAATGGCCTGTGAGATTTGAGTCCAGCAGCTATTAGGGTCTTCGGAGTGAGTACCTAACGGCTACTAACGGCTATGTGGTCTATCTTAAACCAGACTCGATTCGGAGAAGGCGGGCGCCAAGTATAGCATTGACGTGCACGATGCCTAAAACCAGTACTGGCTAAAAATAGATTATGCTCAGCGCACAGCTGCAACAATCGCCCACCATTATCTGATCGATGTGATGCTATCCCAAACCTACCACCTAAACGAGATTCGGCTTCTTCACCAAGGCGATCCGACCTGGGCATTTATATCTCCGACCAAAACGACTATATCAGAGCCACGAGTCAACCGAAGGAAATAATAGATGATCCGAGTAGAATGCGTCCTTGACGCCGATGTCACTACAGTCAGTAGGAGCATAAGCAGACACAATAAATAAATTTCTGAAAGTTTTGCGTCTAGAGCTGGTTTTAACAGAACCTGCCAAGCGGACGGCACAAAGTCTACCGTTAACAGGAATCCAATCTACTAATGCGGCTGCGGCCGTCGTGCTGAGAACTATACCTACCCCAGCCTGACCTGTAACAGCGGCTGTGGAGTCACCCGAAGTGTATAACCAGTATCGGGTAGACAATGCGGGTGCTGTTAGTTCCATACGTTGACTACTGTCCTGGATTCTAGTCCGAGATACAGCAAACATCGACATGCAACGAGTCTGACGTTTGTGCGACAGCAGCCTAGGTCTAAGCAAGGGACGAGAGAGGCCTGAAGCTGAATAGGCAAGAGATGGGACTTATCAATGCAGTGTTACTATGATTAGCTACATCTGTTGTGGGACCTGAAGAGTGATCACCGGAAATGGGGCTCGCGAGGGGCCTGAGAGCTAAATTTGACAGAACAACAGTGTACTGAGGAGGAGCGATCATGCTATACTACTCACACCAATGCTATTCAATAGTGGAACCAGAGTATATTTCGACATCGAAAGAAGCCGCAGAAAAATGCAAGGAGAAACGTTGGAGTGCAGTATCGCATAAAATGGTTCTTGGTACGTAAGGGAGCGTAAAGGAACTAAGCGTTGATGTTTGTGGCAGCCGTGACGGTCTGGGCCCAGAAACGTACACAGATGAGTGTTTTTGTTCATTGTCTTGTTGAAACGCATAACTCACGTGTTGCTATCCTGAATAATCAATCCTTGTGCTATCCGCGCTCTCGGCTCACAAAAACAGTAGCATGTTTTCGCCTATCCACCTCGCTGTATGCAGCAGATAGGGCGACCCAGTTTACACTGAGAGACGGCTGATGTAGTATGAAATTAACAATGTTGTGAGTATGCATGGTTGTGTATGGGCTGGTATACTGCCAGGACGCTCAGACCTAAGCAGAACTATCAGGGTTCTCGACCAAAACCTTTGGCTCAAAAGCCTGTACAGCAGGGCAGTGGTTGGGTGATAAAATGTCACGAGCAGTGGATACTTATTTTCCCGTGACAAAATATGGCCTAACTTCTTATCAAACGCGTCTAGAAACTGGAGGACGCAGCTGGACTTGGTTCTGTCCAGACCTTCTACACCATCTAGCCTGCACTGGTACATGAGATGACTCTAACTAGTGTGGTGGTCACATCGTACGCCAGATGTCATCGGTCGAGATGCACACACCGTCACTATCAGCATAAACAACGGTCATCAGTTTTCGCCTGAATGACCAATATAAACCACACCACGGAACACTCACAGACGTAAATTGATTATATTGCCGTCAGCTATAACTGACACCAACCTATTATAGATTGTCGTTTATTTCAGAGAACCAGCTTGACCAATATCACGTTGTTAAGAGTGTACGGTTGATTTCATAGTGTGTTTATAGATCACGGCTCACAAACATGAAATGCTCGATTGGAAACTAGGCGGCGAGAGGCCTTTGACACATTTATCAGAAACAATAGCAGTGGGGGTGCTTAGGTCACAACCGTGCAGTGTAAAAAACGGGCACTGGGCAAAAACCTCAACAGCTATGTGAACATCTTAGAAAGAGAGCTATCCCAAAGGAGCAACGCAGATAAGGCAGAGGTGGATTCCCAATGAACCAGCAGAACTTATAAACAAACGTCGGTGATCCCGGTTGACTCCGAATAGGGCAAAGGTCGCCGTGAACTGAAACACGAAAACAGATGTGTAAGGATCATAAGACTCACTTCTTTGTGCGAGTCAAAATGATGGAAAACATTTTTATCAAGGAATAGTCAGGGGTTGTTTCCTTCCGTTGAAGTTGGACTAGCCGTCGATAAGGTGTTATCGAGATTACATGCAAACAAGATGGCCGGAACAGAGGCGTCGCAAAAACGTCTGTTGTCGATTACATGCAAAGTTTACAATGCGTGTAAGCGCTCAGTTTTGCACCAAAAACTAAAGACCTAATCGTGCAGAAGATGCACACACTCTCGGTATTCGATCATTATTGTTTGCGCCATTTAGCCGGCATCCAAAAGACTGACTATGTTGACAACGCAAGAATAGTAGGTACTGTTTGGTGGGTTGAGGAATTCGCAACCATCAACACCGCTGATTAGGGATGCCATCAATAGTGAGCCTCTTTGCACAAAGTTGTTAACGTTTTTTTGCAAGCCTCAATGTTTTCCCCTCTTTTTTACATTCTTTTTCTCTATACATCTTTATTCACTACTCCGCTACCTGGTAGACTACTATCAGGACCAGTGGCAAAGAGAGCCAAAGCACTTAAGTGTAGGATATAAAGCTGAAAACGACAGTAATGGCAGCCATCATCATCATTGTCATCAGAGACAACAATACTTCGATGGGTTGTGCTGTTGTCTATCACATAACCATGAAGAAAACAGCAGGCCCTGATGAATAAAGGGGAGGGAGAGGGCCTAACTACCAAAACCAACCGTATTTACACACAAGACATTCAAGACCAAGATGACTACATTTTCCAAACAAGCAATAGGCGTGAGTATGACTTCGTCAGCAAGACAGCGGCTTTACGACTTTCACCGTTCTATTTCATTAAGTGCACTTATTTCACAGACAATACTGTCAAAGGTGACAACATTCAGGCCACTGAGCTCGATTGAATGCTATCTCACTTCTCTGTCAGCATACATGTCCTAGGTGAACATATACCGTCCTAACCTTGAACATATGAACATCTATCTGATTCCCTGTACCTTCGCCACGGCTGATACAACTTCCTAAGTGCACCAACCGGTCAGTAACCTCCATAGCCCCATTAGCTAACAATAAATCTGCGTAATCACAGCAGTCTGGCAGAACGACTTTGTACTTAGTGGCTTCAAAGTGCATTTAGAAGTATTAGGCGGAGCGTGAAATAGCGTCTAGTAGTGCTACACACTTTCAAGCAATAACATCTTGATGTCAGCATAAAGAATACAAGAGAGTTTTCCACCCGATGGGAGCCACGCACCAACAGTT
>LOND01000379.1:83812-104956 GCA_014220965.1 Paragonimus kellicotti
CAACTATACGAAGAGTGCAAACTAATCATAACCAACAGTCGTTTTAGACGTCGTTAGTGTCAGTGTTATGCTTGGTGTCCTCCATCTCTGAATCTGATCTGGTCTCAGACAGATCACATAGATGGCGTGGATCCGCTTAGGACTGTCGTTTTTATTGAAACACATACTGGGATATAGATAATGAGTTGGGATGTTGTCGTTTTGTGTTTTATTCCGCTGGAAAACGACCCCATTGACCGCAACGGGCTGACTGCTTGGAAGTTGACCAGACTGTCAACGAAGTTTAATTACTAAACTAGTCCAGGATAAAAGCTTAACAATTCTCAACCTGAAGGTCCAAACAACTGTTGGACCCAAATCTTACAGACATTCATGAAGCGGGTAGTGTAGTATATGGAACGGTGTTTGGCGGGTTGAACGAACATCGGATTTCGGAGAAAACGCCTAGATTTGTTCGATGCTGGGCGGAACACAACTGACAGCCGTCCATGAAACAAGGTTAGGAGGGACAGATGAGGCGTAGCTTGACGGCCGACCGTAAGACTTGATCAATTGGGGAAGCTGATGAAACAGGAGACGTTTTTGCTTCACGGAATATAGCGCATTATGTCTGTTACTGGTCTAGGGCGTCCGCCTGTCGGTGAAACAACCACAGCATCGGATAGTCCTTATTTTTAAACGATCCACAATGTTAAACGGCTGGATGTAACACTTCAAGGGACAATTTCACTGTTCTATTTTTCTATTTTGTGCAGTTTTCATCGATCTCAACAATAAGTCATTCCCATCGAGTGGCGTACACGCGTAAGCAACAGAGATTAAGGGGCGGATATTTGTTTTATATCTTTTGCCCCATTTGGTCACGGAAGAAATAATAGGTGACTGCCTGCGGCACTCACAAAATGCCGGCATGGATCTCCTACCTTGTGAAAGACTGACTGATTTTGATTATGCTGACGACAAGGTGTTGCTGTTTGACAACTTTCAAGCAGGCACAAGCATGTTAAACCCACTCCTGACGCTATGCTAAGTATATCAGCATGCGCTTTGCACCTTAAAGTGCACAGTGATCCTGTAAGACTAATGTGTTTACGTAGATGTAATGTCCGTTAACGAGGTTTTGGATGCTGTTGACCGATTTGTGTACTTGGGAGGCTGCATCAGCAGTGGAGGCGTGAGAAATTAAACAGAGGGGCTGACATCTCCGGCGACAGAGGTGTCTCTCTGAAGCTTCAGGGCCGCATATATAAAGCGATAGTGAGGGCTGTATTACTTTACGGCAGCGAAACATGGCCGCTCAGGGTAGAAGACGTGAACCGTCTTCAGGTATTTGACCACCGATGTCTGCGTTCGAATCGCTCGCATCAGGTGGCACCAATGAGTAAGTAACGAAAAGGTTGTGAAGCGGGTATTTGGTAGTGATTGTCAAACGAGTTCTTTTGTTCAGTCGCTACATTTGCACAGACTTAGATGGTTAGGTCATGTACTAAGGATGTCCAGCTAGTCGTTTGCCACATCGAACGCCCTTTGCTGACGCTGCGGAGGATTGACGTGAGGTACAAGGAGGACAGAAGATAACCTGGCGTACGGAGATGAAGTTGTTCACGAAGGGGTTGGCTACTATATGTCACGTTCGTCTCCAAGGCTGGGGACCTCGCGACTCACAGAGTCGGTGGCTTGAGACGTTAGGTGAGATGGCGGCTAATCGAGCTCAGTGGCGTGAATGTTGTCGTTGTTTGGCCGAGTTGTCTGTGAAGTGAGTGCACTTAATGACGCGGGGCAGTGAAAGCCGTAAGGAAGCTGTCTTGCTGATGACGCCTTACTTTCACTTACAGCTCGGTTGTTTGTTTGCAAGGTGTAGGCACCTTGATGTTGAATGTTTGAATATAGACGTAGCTATTCTCAGTGGTTAGCTCCCTTCCTCCCCTTCTTTTTTCTCTATTTCTGTACAGGGTTTGATTTTCACTCACTGATTGTGTGGCAGTTAAGCATCAATACGAACCACTGATGTATTGCTGTCTATGATTATGAGGATCATAATGATGACGATGATGACGGCGATGGGTATTTGATAGTGAGTGCCGAGCGAGTTCCCTTATTCGCTCTTTGAATGTGCACAAACCTAATGAGTAATGAGGCCAGCTAGTCGTCTGCCACATCAAACACGTCTTGCCGATGCCACGGTCGGCTGGTGTAAAGTGTAAGGTGGATTAATAATAAATTGGCGTAGGAAAAAAAATCGTTCAAGGGATTGGCTATCACAGATCGGATTCGTCTCCTGAGCAGGGTCCTTCACAGAATCGGTATCTGGATACGTTGAGTAAGATGGTAGCTAACCCGGTGCAGTGGTGCAAATGTTGTCTAGTCAAATTGCCTGTTAACTAGGTGCACTTAGTGACAGAAGCGATAGACGTCACAAGTACGTTGTTTTGCTGTTGACGCACTGCTTTCACTCACGGCCCGGTCGTTTGTTTGCAAGGTGTAGGCACCTTGGAGTTGAATATTTTGAACGAAGAAATAGATGTTATTGGTCTCCTCCTTCCCTTTCTTCATTTTCTTGGCTAGAGTTTGCTCTTTTCTCTGTTGTTAGGAAGGTAAACATCAGCGCGTAACACCGATGTTTTGCTGTCCTCCACCATGATGATAACAACTATATGAGCAGCGGCTGCTCCTTGGTGTGTCTACGTAACGTCCAACTTCACGACCCAAAACTGGGGTGTGAAATGGTCAGCGCTTGTTTAAACTACATAATTTAGAAACCGAAGAAGCGTTTGTCACACCGTAGATTATTCAACGCATCCAAAAACACTTAGAAGAAACTGCAAAGCGGTCAAGCAGTAACGTGACCAGAAGAAATGGAAGATCTTACCATCCTACTGAGCAGGGTTAGTAAATGTTGTCTACCACGGTGGGAACTGACGTACGATCCACATAGCTGGCTGGAGACCAATTTATACACAGTGGTGTAGTAGATAACGGCTAACATATATATGCACGGTTCTTAACTGATTTACAAATGCTCACTGCTTTCTTTGCACATTTGTTTGTACTTCTCTGCATACTTATATACATTTAGTATTCGACCTTATTGTGGACTGCATACAGCAGCGACACCTAAAACCAAAGTAGGGTAACCATGCAAATTTTAACCCCGATTTTGAATTCACATGGACCTGTCGGTCTTGTCAAGGGGTAGGACCAGTCAACAGACCGTTGTGATAAATCGAACTGAAACCGACGTTTAGCAACTGCTGACGATCTATAGAAAATTTTACGGTGCAAAACTTAACGTAAAGTAAGAAAGTGATTGCTACACCCAACACCGGTCAGAGGGGAATCCGCTGGTCCCTGTGTTTAGTGAAGTGATGTAGTATCATGTCCGTAGGTAACTCGGATGTCGTTCGAACTGAACGCCACGCACGCTTGATCGCATCCTTCGAGTTCAGGTCAATCTTTTGGCTAGCCTACTTTGAAAAGGAACACGAAGCTAGAGACTCGCTCTAATTAGGGCGGGTTCCTTATTTGAAGAAGGAAGGAAGTTCTGCAAAATATGTGAGAACTCTGTAATCTTTCGAACTACCCAAGTGTTGCCAGCTTTCGTGTACATCTGTCACCAATATCATGGCTACGAGAAAGGATGAAAACGTCAGGCATTAGGTATTTGTGAAGCACCAACAGTTCAATCTCCGGAAGCAAATTAGCTTCAGAGGGATGACCGACCACCTGAAATATGACTGATCGATTGAGCCAATGGTTCCTAAAAACTCTTCAGCTGATTGCTCCTTTAGATCCAAAGCTGAACATCGCAAACCTCTTAGCCCCCTGAATGCAACATCATTATCGCCCTCACTCAGCAAGCATTACGCGAACAGTGACAACTTAACACTAGTTAACACACTCCATTATAAAACCACATATACGACGGATGAGCTCGGTGCAGTGATAACAGTTTTAAAAACAGCCTAAAATTTAAACAAAGGCGATCTTTGATCGCTGCGTTCAGCAGCTTCAAACTTTCTCCTTTCGCCATGTTTCCGTTCAATTTGCCATCATCTAATTACGTCCAGAGAAACCGTTCTTTAAAAGGCTGCGTCTACTTATCACCCACGTCAGACTGGTTTGTCATAAACAGAGTCTCTTTGCACACGTTGTACAGAAGCTAGGTCAATGGTGGGATCGACTGGGAAGCAAGCCTTGTGTCATGTGCGACAGGAGTTCCTTTCAATCAAAATGGTGCATATATAAGGGCTTTACGAAGTTAATCACATAACTGCCGGCCGCCACTCGAAATTACGGGAAAGAAGATAATCATCACTGGCTAGACAAAACTCCGTGCCCTAAAGATGTTGCGCTCGTTTGGAATATACTTCAAAAACCCAAACAATCCTGCATGCCGCAAGTTCAACAACACTTGTAATTTATCGCAGTTTTAGAATTCACGTTGATCATTTCGGCTTGTCCACTGCGAAAGGAAAAGTATTAGGCTCGGATCTCATAGTGTTCATCGAACATGCATACATTTACCCGTTAAGGAAGCTAAAACTAAGCGCTCAGGCTTGTGAGTCGATCGTTTGACCATCACTCCAGTGACTTCAACTCAGGCATGCTCGCTAAGTCCGATCTACAGCCACGAATACTGAATGATACTCATGGTGACCTAATGTTTCATCAGTAATCCAGTGTTAATGTACGTAACTGGGTTTAAATGTGGTCATGTAACTCTTGCGATTCCTAACACGAATTCACGTCCAGTCGAAGTCATGATCTCTGCAAAGTCTGTATATTCCAAAGGATTCAGATAGAACAAACCTCAGAACGTTCCATTTCCATATTCACACATACTTGGGAAGTAGGTAAATCGATCAGCTTCGGATTTGACACTACCGTGCACTGCCTCGATCATAACACCGCACAGCCCACATGAAACGATAGTCTTTGCGTAATGTAGTGAAACAGATATGAAGTAATGTAAGCCAGGGAGTTCAGTTCAAACTAAGTAAAACGTTCCCGTCAATGGGTGGACGGTCAAAATCCAGTGTCACAAAGCAAAAAGAAAATGTGGAAACAATTTCTTTGGTTATCAACGGGCTAGTAACCACACCATCCTAACGCCCTATTTTGAAAAGCTCCCTTCTGAAGATGCTGACAGTAAGCCTTGGACGGTTTTTCTACGCGCAATGCAGAAACAATCCACCATATCAAACACTAATCCTGGCAGAATTGAACAAACTACAACAAAATATCGACCAAACGAGATGAAATGCATTTTAGGGTCAGAAAATTAAAATTAATGTCATCAAGCTTAGATAAGTAATATGTAAGAGAGAGATCGTGCTGTATAGCGAAACGATACTCAATGTCTTATCACTACATACCCGTTGACTCGGTGACCAACACCGTCTTGCCTCGCATATCTGACTCCGGCCCAACATACTGAGGAGTGGAAACAAACAGGCGATAGCCCAAAAGTCCCGCAGCGGATAGAGTTGAAACGATACCAAAAGCACGGGCCACACGCCGCTTGTTAATAGGAGGACTGAGAGGGCGAACCTAGTCAGAGACAAACAAGAATACAGTAATGGTGAAGATGAGGAATAAGTAAATATTTGATATAAACTGAACACCATTCATAACTAGTCTCATCACTCTCGTTCCAATCGATTTTTCCATAAGCTTCTCTTGAAAACGAATAGTATAGATTACGAAAAACAAGATAATGAAAAAGCAGCCGAAGTGAATGGTGACATTCATGAAAAACGTCTGCGCTATAAACATGGACGATAGTGCGTATGTAAAGGTATTCACCAACAGCAAATTATCAGAAATTAAATGCGAGTTCAGTTACAGATAACAGGATTAAGACAGAACCGTTAGAAGTAAGCGGTTTGTCATATAAGTTTGAAGCTGATTCTTACCAATGTAAAATTTATGCGAGGTATTATATAAATTTCATTGCAATTTGGACCACTAAGGAAATATAGAAAGACGAATGATTAACTTTCAGCCCATGAAAGTTGAAATATAAACGAAAAAAAGGGAAAACTGGTAAAATGTCTCAGAAACCTGAAGCAGCATTGCACACCCCAACTGGGAGTAGCGGCAACTGGAATTAGAAGTTAATGTCCCATCCACTGCGCCATCCGGCTAGGCAATTCTCTCACGGCCAAATGAGTGAAACAGTGTTGACAGACAAGCTATTTGGGTCACAAAAGTGGCGTGAACTACACGAGCACTGGAGGAAACCTCAACAGCTATGCGAAGATGTTTGTTCTAAATCAGCATTGGAAACACGATGAACGCCAATTCCTGTCCACTACACAGAGTATATGGACAAACGTCGACGAGTTCCCTCAGTTTCAACTACGATGAAGACCACCACAAGCCAACGAAGAGTGTATGCACAGACTATGAAGACAACTTAACTGAACGAAATACAGAGAAAAAATGTTTATCAGATAACAACCGAGTGCTGACATGAGATTGAACTAGCCGTTGACAAGGTGGTAACACAAATATACATGAAAGAGGTGACTCACAAGGTTACACACTGCCGCGACTTTACGAATGGTTTTAGCGTTTTGAGGAACAACTCGACAAGACTGAACCAGCCCATTCAGATGTGCAGGACGAAGATGGTGTTTAGCTATAATATTACAGAGAATCTTCCGTCAGACACCGAAGTGGCTTTGAAGTTGAAAGGACTGAAACGTGATAAAGCTCTAGATTTCGTTGTTTTCTCTCCAGCTCTGCCCAGAGACGCTGTGGTGATTGGTTGTTGTCTGAACTGACCGCAGTCCATCGTTCCATACGAAGGGTTGAACAAGCGTCTCGTGATTGAAGCATTTAACCAGCCACATTCAGGTTTAGAAAGGATGCCATAAAACGATGTGATAAGCACGCAAGTATTTGATTCATCTCTATCGTGTCTACAGTGTCCCATAATGACGGCTTCTGAAGTACGGGGGTAACCAAACAGAAAAATAATGGACAGGCCTCCCATATGGTCGCAAGTGAACCGATAACACCCATACTTTGTGAAAGACAGCCGAGAATCGACACATTTTTTCTCAAACAACAGTCATGGTAATTTTCACTCAAAAGCGGCTCTTAATCCGGTTGCTTCACATATTCTGTGCGGTCGCCTCCATTACATAGTAGCGCCAGTGAAGCATGTTGATTTGTTGAAATCAGTGTAAGTCCACTCTGATTGCAGAGCACGCACTTACGAGCAGCCATTCCAAGCACTTTCTACCTTAAATGACGTACGACAAAGATGCACGATCTTACTTTTCCCCAACGATGCGACAGATTACATTCTCGAAAGAACACCTGGAGGTTTCGAGGATATCGAGGGCGAGTTCCCGTCAAACAGTAGGCTGACTGATACTTATTATGCAGATCGCACTGCTATAATCATTGTATCAAAGAGAACACGCAAATCAATATGAACAGTTCGAATAGTGTCGCCGAACTGCATACACTGATCTGTATAAACTTCAAAAGTGTTGCAAAGGTAGGTGGAGGTGAACCTGATCACTGAGATTGAAGGCGAGTGTGATTCCCGATCGCTTCATCCACCTGAGTAGTGTACTCGCTGTTCCAAATGACAATAGACCGCAACCGATGTCGCTTAGTTTTATTGTGTCCATTACCATCTTTATTGGTAATGTTTCTTCCAGATTAATCCACGTCACTGTTGTAATGGAAGGCGATCTCAGCTGGTCAGGTGCATGGCTGTTATGAAAAAAAGAATGAAGGTAATCTTACCGACCTGCAAGAGCGCTGGATAACGAGAACAAGCGATAATTTCGTTAATCGTCGTCATTTACTGCATCAGAAATACACCCGACTGTTACCTGCCATAGGATTTACAATGCACTTGTAAGTTTTGCAATACATATCTGATCCAATGGAGTACAAGATACATCAGTGACGGATGTCAGTAAAACGATAGGGAATGGACAGTTTGTGAAAGCATCCCAAACGTAAAGCGGCGTCCATCTCATCATCATTATCACAGACATCCTATTGATGCCTAACCGCCACACAATCAGTGAGTGAAAATCAAACCCTGTACAGAAATAGAGAAAAAAGAAGGGGAGGAAGGGACCTAACTACTGAAAAATAGCTACGTCTATATTCAAACATTCAACATCAAGGTGCCTACACCTTGCAAACAAACAACCGAGCTGTAAGTGAAAGTAAGGCGTCATCAGCAAGACAGCTTCCTTACGGCTTTCACTGCCCCGCATCATTAAGTGCACTCACTTCATAAATACCCGCTTCTCAGCATCTTCGTTGCTTACCCGTTGGTGCCCCAATCAATATATCAGCTATATTCAGCCTTGAATCGTGCTTGTGGGTATAATGGCTCGGGTTGTCGATAGTCCACGGATGTGCGAAGTAATGAATAATTGTAAACGCACAGCGAAGAGAAAAAACACTCGGCTTTCATTAAAAAGAAGAGTTGACGTGTTTTAGGATACAGGCCAGCCACTGACTACGACATAGTCGAGCCAGAGAGCGTTTCGAATCAATGGTATGGATGACTGCGAACTGCTCAACCAAGTAGAATGCACCTATCCACCTTGTTCAGTGGAACGGTCAGGGATTACACAGTCCTGGATGACGTCATCGCCTAGCTGCCTTACGGATTTCGCCAGAATTCAGCGGATACACTGAAAAATTCATGGTGCGGCGGACATTTTCTCGGCATATGAAGTACATGACCAAACAAGCGAAGACTGTGCGTTTTCACTATTTCCGTTATCATTCGCGAACTTGCACATTTCTCAAACACGCGCCGATGGACTGCTGCTTTCTTCGCCCAGTCAATCCATTTACTAGAGATTAACTGTTAGAGACAAGGGTGATCGAATACCGAAAAGGTATCTTCCTCACGAATGGACCAGGCCTCTGATTCGTAGATCGAAACTGAGAACACAAACGAATTTTCAACTGTGCCTTTAGTGGACAAGTAGACGCCGTTGTGACGTCACAAGTGACGGAAGTTGGCGAATGCACTACACGCTTTCGCTATCCTCGTGGACACTTCGACCTCAATACTGAAGGCTAGTGAGGTGACATTAACGAGAGAGGTAGAGGCGATTGAAATCCTCCAGCGACCCACCAGCAATAACAAGGACAGGGTCAGTGCTCGCCAAATCTTGTAGCAACACGTTACATTTTCAGGGTGCAAAGTGAATAACACACAGGCCATCTATATTTAACCGATTCAGTAGCATCAGAAGAACGAAGTAAGGTGATTGCATACTTGCCAGTCAGCGTACTACCAGATAGAATCACCACTCCAGGAGCCTCTGAACCTCTGAGTGCGCCTTCTAGACCATAATCTGTTGCAAAGCTGGGAAGGGATGGGTAGATCAGATACACCTGCTGAACGCCAGTCGAAATAAAAACGTTCCAGAGGGCTGCCCATAAGTGCGCACTCTACAGTCACAGCGGACATGCAAGGACTTCAATAAATTGATATACTTCACTAAAACTCCTCTACGATAGAAACGGTCCCACAGAGCATGTCGGGTAACCGAGCCGAAAGCAGGTCATATGTCCAAAATTATGACGACCCTTAGCAGAGAGAATGAGTGTCTCTTCTCTGACGTCTGTCGAAAGGTGGAGATATGACCAATACACCAGCGACCAGACTGGAAGCCAGCCAGTTCTTCCTTTATATGGTTATTTCCGTGTTTCGGAACCGCTGCATTACTGGATCGATCAGCAGCTTGGATGCGATAGAGACAAAACTAATACCTCTGTGATTGTCACAGGATGTCCTGACACTTGTTTTGAACGTGGGAATGATAGTTGATAAACACCAGTCATGATGCATCTCTTCAGTCTCCTGTACGGAAAGGTGTGTGGTAAGTTGAGATAAACATCTGTAGTGGAAAAGAATGAATGAACTGCAACAAACCTCGATAGAAGTTACAGATGTAGTCAGGGACTTGACTCACCAAGAAGGAGTAATATTCACGAAACGTCTAATAGTACCGGGAAAGCAAAGTGTCGCAAGCGTAGTTGATGGTGCGAAACGCTAAAGCGGAACGAAAGAGCGTGGTAAGTTCAGACAATCATCTTTCACGTCTACCGTTCAGAAGTACTCGAGAAAGAAGGGCCGGACCTGGGGCTTCACTGCGTTTTGATATTTGAACATCACAGCCACATCGGTTCTCAACAGAGAAATGGCATGACTAACTACACAATCTGCATCACACACAACTAAGTGACCTAGCTCACATCAGATGAATTGTGTCCAGTCCATCCATCAAACCACCGCAACAGGCTATAAAGTAGGATCACTTTTCCCATATATGGTGACGTTACCACCTTCTCGACGGCTAGTACAACCACAAATCTGGGAAACAGTATCAGACTAGTTCCTGAAGAAATGCCCTCTCCAAAACTTTGATTTATTCGGAGAAGTAAGCCTGAAGGTCCTTGCACAGGCGCTTCGTAAATTTGCATTTCAGTTCACGTTGGTCTTTGTTGTACTCGTACTAAGGGGATCAGCTGACGTTCGTTCTTAAGTTTTACCGAGTAAGCGGAAAACCACTTCCCTCATATTTACAGTGCATATTTAAAATTGATCACTTCACAAGAGGTTCGCATGGCTGTTGAGATTCGTGTCCAATGTTCGTTTGGATCACACCACTATTGTTACCCAAGCAGTCTAACTGTTTATGCTATTTGATAGGCGTCTCGTGTGCCCTCATCGCTCAATGCCTAAGTGAGAACTTTACGGTTGTGAACATACGAGCTCTGAGTATACGATCAGACAAAACGGACACGACAACGGCATGATCTGAGTTAAGATGACTACTCCAAAATGAACGATAATCTGTAATGGAGTGGCGCCACCGAGGGTTGACGACGATATTATTGATATGCGTCCATGGATGTGTGCATAGGGTGATCACCAAGTGAGACGTTACCGTAGTTTGCGCTGAAATACGCTACTCGACGCATAGAGTTTGTGAGATTGGGATACAAAATAACAGCCGACCGTCAGTGTCAGTGCGTCACGCACGGACACGGAACACGCCATGCAACCGTTCTTTGTCTGGAGTAAGAGCAGCGAGTTGTACGTTCAGATGATCAACAAGCATAACAATGTTCGTGCGTTTAGTTTGCCTCATAAGATCAAACAGGACATCGTAGAAGGCGTTCTTGACAGCATGCGAACTACTGTGTTGGAGTACATGCAGGTATACCAAATAAACGTCTTTCCGGCCTGCATCGATTAACTCGGATTTAAGTGATAAATCTGGCGGCATACAGAGATCCAGTCGAGCAGCAGCTGCTCTGCCTTAGGGCGCAGCGCCATCTCTATTCCGGCCTGACTACCAGCTTCGACCGCATTATCACCAGACATTGAGGAATAACCGCTGAACCACAGCATTAGCTAAGAGCAAATTCAAGTGAAAGACAGTACTAGGACCGTAAAGGTAACATACACAGACACGGAAAATATCAGTTCCGGACTCGAGAGGGTGCTCGCCAGAACAGCCTGCTTAACGGTTTGTCGAAGAGTGCGGATGTGGAAGGTGTCAATGTTTACCGCTTTTCTTGGCTTGAAAGGAGGATGGTTAGCAGCAGATGAGGAAAAGGTGAAAATGAGCGGACTGGTCTTTCAGGGTTACAGTGACTTCTGATACTTCTCAGCTGTCCATGCCACGGAATGGGTATGATTTAAATGACCCCACTCCGAGTCATTGACTCCAAAACCCGAGTCGCAATACAACGGGGGATAGGGTTACCTTGCGGGATCCCACTTGATGCGAGTAACCGAATGCAAGTAACGATGATAAAATAATTCAAGTGATCACGTCCTTGACCCTGAGATGCCATATTTCATAGCCGCCATGTAACAAAACCCTCACAACCACTTTATATTCGTAACCCCTAGGTCTCAGAGTAATTTCCAGGGCGTGAGATAGCAAGTTACGTTGTCTGTGCTGCTTGAAGATTGCCAAACAACACCCGTACGTCAGCATAATTAAGAACAATCAATCTTCCACCAGATGTCAATTCCATGCCAGCATTTTGTAAGCGATGTAGACAATCCTTCATTAGTTCGTTAATGACAACAGTGAACCGAAATGGCGAAGATGAGCCAACTTGACGCACGCCACTCCTGGTGCTGAAGCTGTCGGACAGCCCACCGTACACCCAAACATGAACTGAAGTACAGGAATAAGACACCAAGCGTACGTTCACATCACTTGTGTGACACGTCTCTGCGCTCAAACGACTTTAAAATGTGTACTCACCACTGAGTCAAACGCATCAACGTAATTCGAACGAACAACAGTTGCTGGCCGGTAGTACAAATGATACCGTTTTAAAATTTGAGCATTTGGACACTTCGTCGGCGCATTACAGTCCAGTAATAACCCGTGGCCATTCTCTTCTTATATCTGCCTTCAGAGCTGGAGTGAGCGGATGAAGTACGATAGCGTCGGGCTAATCCATCTATTATTTTCACCAAAGTACCTGAGTCCATTTTGAATATCCAACGACTCTTTTACAGAAGACCCTTATCTGTCGTTCATAATAATTGAAACAGCTGAGTAAAAGTTTTTACCAACGTCTCACTAAATCCCTTGAAAACTGCTGACATGAGGTCCAATAAGCCGCTGCCCTACTGTGAGTAAGGGCAGGAATATCAAGCCGGATCTCGGGTGTTGTTCCAAACCTACCAACCGGGGCAAGATACCTGCAAGCTTGCGGTAATAACACGGTAGAAGTTAGAGGGGTCCCTGAAGTGTTCCGCCGGCATCCTAACCATCTGGATTTAGTAAAGACGTCACAAGTTCATCGTCAAGCAGGCCACTTGGACCAGTAGCACGGAGGGACCTGTCAAGCTTGCCACTACTCCGTAAAGGGGCTTTCATTTCAGTAAAATGGTGAGGTGAACCAAACCAGACAATTCCAATTGTCCCACTGAATAGTTAATTTACCGTCTGTCGCAAGGCGTGTTTCAACTGTTCGGGGACCGACCGTACTTCACAAACATGAGACAGGAACGAGGACAGTGAGTTCAGCTAACATCCCAGCTGTCTTCGTCTTGTTGAGCCATCTCGACTCCGTTTATGTCTTATTTCTTACATTCGTGTAACCCGTAATGCGATAGTTCTGTGGATAGCCGCTCTCTTAGCAGCCATTATCAGTAGTTACGAACGGGCATCAAGCGGTGCTTATGGAAGGACCGCGGCTAATGAAGTACAAATACCGAGGTCAAACCGTACCCGTCGTCCAATCCATCTTCAACAATCGTCAGGAGTAGATAATGACCATATGTGCGCAATACTCCATCGAACTACTGTTAAGGATAAAGGCTAAACGGTTGTAGTCCGATCTCTGTACCCGTTCGTCACAAATTTATCATTTGAACAAATTCTGTTGATGCAGAAGCATCGACAATGGGGAACCGCATCACGTCATCTGTGCATATTAATAATGGTCCTGTTCACTGCGCTGACCTAGGGGATAGTTCACCTTATCATTAACAGAGGAATGTCATACGAGTCATATTAATGATAGAGATTCATGTGGTTGATGAATGGTGAATGAAGTGAACTAAGTGGCGAGTACAGCCTATACTAGGCAAAACACAGCAAGAAAAAGGGACTCGATTTCTGTTAAGTAACTTCTTCAATGGTCGCCTACTCCAGTCTTAGTTCAATCGGGTTAGATCGTCATCGGATCTCAGTAGTGCGAGGTTTTTGTAGGCCGGTTAAATAAGTGGGATACAAACGTCTCCCGAAGTAAACACAACCGGCTTGAAAAAGCTGCTGTACGCAATAGACCCGTCTGCAGTGCGAGGGCTAATAAAGCGTAAAATTAGCAAAAGCGCGAAACCAGGGTTATACGCGAGACGATATTGCCAGAACTACAACACATATGACTAGAGTTCTCAAAGTAGTTAACTCAGGAGTTTATATCACAAGGTAGCGGACAAGAGAAACTAAACTAGAACTAGCGACGCTTTTCAAAAAGAGCCTCTCTTACTCCAGGTCACAACCTGAAAACTGTAATTCATCAGAGGACCATCTATTAGCCAACGTGACAAGAATGACTCTGTTGTTGTTAACCCAACCGCCTAATTCAATCAACAGCAGATAAAAATGGTCAAATCGTCACCAAACTTCAAAGTCTGGTCTGTAAATTACCATGCTGAACGCGATAAACTTCGGCACGGAAATGAAAATGTAGGAGTTTATGGATGTGAACATACGCTCCAAAAAGATAAGACAGTAAATCAAATCACAATAGTTAATGATACACTAAAGCAACCATAACAGACCACAGTTTCGGATAAGCGGGAAAAGTTCACATATCTAGTCTCATTAAGAAGAGTATTTTGGTCCTGGTTAAGTTGTTTCAGTTTGTCATGCCTGCACTACTAATATTGGAAGACGTATAGATGAACATTTTAAGAACACGAAGACTGTAGTTTATCATTGTGTATTTAGAATCAGGTTAATACAGACCTCCCCGTAAAACATTTTTGAACATGATGTACATAAATAGTTTAGCAACAGTGAAAAGACAATAAATTCCAAAAGCGTGAATCAGTTGTTAATCGTCTGAGACAGCAATACCTTCTGCCTCTTCTTCATCGGCTAGAAAATTATCACTGCCTTCAGTCTCGCCTATTTCTGGAATCAGGTGGGGTTCTGCTGGAGAACCATCAGGCAACTCAACGGAGTTTGAAGCCGTTTCTCCGGGGATTACAGCTGTTTGAGATGAAATGACAGAATGTCCACTCTGGTGGACGTCTGGAAATGACAGAGTGAGATTTACCGCAACTGTATTGGTTGGAGTGCGTAAATTAACAATCCGACGAGGTAAGCCGACTACCTGAGGTCCGCATACTTGACGGCGTGGTGTTTGCCATTTCAAAATCATGCACTCCAGTGTCCAGATTAAGACTATCATTCAAGTTAGACAGCGGGGACGGCAAATTTGTACGTGCGACAGCCGACTGATGGAGGTTATTGCTCGTACTCGAACCAAAATCGTCGAGCCCCGAGGGAAACGGAATTGTGCGCTTGCCAATCGGGGATATATGCCGATAAAGCTGGCAATTTAATTTAGAAGAAAAACGGAAAGTAGGCGCAATGGTTGCAAAAAGCTCATGAAGACAGAACCATTGTTTTTTGACTAATTAAAAAACCGTCATCACGAAACTCTTCTAAGGGCAATTAGCACTTTAGATTTGTCTGATTCATAAAATGACAGCGTTGAAGGAAAGCTCTACAACACACAAAAAATCACAAACGACGATATGAAAATTATGGTGTATAACTCGCTTGTCCGCCGCTAGCCAAACCGACAATACTGGTCATAATCATCATCATCATCATATCAGCCATGAGCCTGACCAAAAGGTACTGTGGCTCGGGCTGCCGCTCACCTCAACAGTGACGTGGAATATCCTAGAAGAAAACGTTACTAAGAAGGTTGAAAATTAATAGAAAGAACTAGAAATGGTATGGATGCAGGTACGCCATTGACTGCGACACGCCGCCATCTCGGATAGCGTCTCTAACCAGCGGTTTGAGTGATCACGAGGACCCCATCCAGGCAGACACGTACAGTGGAGCAGTCAGGGTTCTCATATTTCGTGACCACGTTGTCGCTTGACCACCATGTGGTTTCACCCAACTGGTCCTATAAGTAATGTGAAATATCACTTGTAACATCCATTGCATTACGCCGGTACACGCGACCTTAAAAATGTAGACTGGCCACTGGGTCAAACGCATCAACATAATCCTGACGAACAGCAATTGCTGGCCGATAGTACAAATGATACCGTTTTATAATTTGATCATTTGGACAGTTCATCAGCACACTGCAGTCCAGTAATACTCACTGCCTATATTTTATAATGTCTGCCTACAGGACTGGAATGCGTGGACGTAGTATGATGGATGTCAGGCTCACAGGTGACAGAGATCGGGCTTATTCCCTAACAGTTTTTGTGAGAACCACTGACTCGTTTCTTGATTGTAAGACACTGTCGTCCACACTAGATTAAACAGCTGCGTTAGGGTGTTTACTAATGCCTTCTTTGGATAGCGTCGGAAAGAGGCTGATGATCTTACTGTGTTCAGCCGCCAAAATGCCATTGTGAACCTAAGCCTGAGTAGGTGGTTCTACACCTGTGATTTAGGACGGTACTGAACAATATGTTGGCTGTTACGGTCCATCCTTGGGTGGCCTGTATTTTGTGTTCAGGGATATCTTTTCTAACCCTTTTATGCCAAATTTGACAGTATTGCATCTATAAAAGCAATTCCGCTGAAAACTCACGCGGTCGTGCCTCACTACTTATGCATTTTCAAGCAGTTAGTGATGACAAACAACCCTACGAGTTTAAGTGCTATGCGACTGGCTATTTTCCTTTGACCTTTGGCAGAGATCGGTGTCCCAATTAGCGTAGTTCTCCAGATCAAGAGTCACAAATTAATATATAACCAATAAGAAGCACAGTTAGTTCATTTTGTGGAACATTAGTCAATATCCAACATATCGTAAAGTAAACCGAAAGCCACAATGAATGAAACCACATGAAAATCGGACAGAAAATACCAAGAGATAAGTGACTGCAAACATAGTGGAAGAGGATTTGTCGTTTTGTCAGTAGTCGGATAATCCAGGTCACGGAAGGGGATTATTTGGGCTAGGTATGTGAACGACGGTCTTTCTCGACCTATCTCCTAACCAGAACACAAAGAAGTACATGATTCATTGTTAACAAAAAATCAGCCTAACAATCAATTCAACTGATTTTATTCAAACAACAGAGTACCTATCACTGTGACGACCTGCACAACGAAATAAATTATGCGAGGCTGACAACCAGGTAAGTATACTCGAAAACTGATCAAAATGGATGAATGCGCGTAGACCCATTCAAATACGTCAGGGAGATTTCTAAAGATTTCATAGGAAACTGCAAAAATGCACATAAATCAGATTGCTATCAGGATGGTCAATTTCATGCCGTAGCCAGTACACCGAGCACGTGACATCTATCTTAGTGATAAGCAGATGTCATCATTTAATTGGCCGGTGTCGAGAGACTTGCAAAAAGACGACCCGCATCACTGAATCAATGCACAGACAAGATCAGGAGCTGCGAACTTACAGTTCCTGTTATTACGGATGGAATGCGGACTAGGTTTCAGATAAGCCAGCTTTTCTGTTCAGTTGTGTAGATGATCGCACACGCACACTCCAGCATTCGAAGTTGAGTTGTCGTAGCGATAACCAACCAGTACTCTGTTTGCAAGCCATATCGTGATGCATTACGTTGGGCAATTAATATTGTTGGGTAACATGTTATAAGATGTACGCTATCTGAAACAAGAAAACCAGACATTAATCATGTATGCTACGCCAGCTGATAGAAGCTATCAACAGCATGCCGGTTAAAACGGTATCAACTCTGCAGACCTACATTGTGGCGATAGTATTACGAGGACTATTGTTGACCGCGTCAGTTCCTTAAGGAGGACAGACTATCCTGAGGTTAACCAGTGAAATTCCATTCAAAAGTAGTAGAATTGTGTCTGTGAACGCAATATCCTGATCTTAATAACTGATGTATCAATACAAAATTTGTATCAATGCACACCGGCAAACTCGTAACTGACCTGTACTGCAAGATCACTTTCAAATTCTTCAAATGCTGCCTCGACTTCAGCTATTTTACTTCGATCATCATAACAGGCTACGACCTCCGAGAATTCTGAGTCTTTTGTGGGCAGATCTATATGTGGCGTAAACAAAACTGTGTTGTACAACGGCATAATGGAAAGGGGATGTCAGTCCCAATTAGAGCGTTTATTCGAGGTAGAAGTCGGGTTATGCGCCTCTGCGTTAATTGGATGGGTTTTCCAGAGGTAGGTAAGATAAGCAATACATCCGGTGAACGTCAGAACTCCAAAGATCATAACAGGTGTGTTCTATAATAGATAGGTTGCAGAACAAATAGAACGAATTACGGGTTTAACGAATAGCTCAAAATTTAATATCCGAAATAGTGATGTGTGTTTCGGTGACCTGAAAATAGCATGAGTATACTGAACGTGTTCTCACTTGGCATTCATACTGGCCTAAGCCGTAGGCATCTGAAAGGGCTAAAACCACAATGGCACCTTAAGATGCAAGATGGCTGTTTTTATTCTGATGGCCGTAAAACTCGTAGACCAATTTGGGGCAACGTGGAGACACCGGGGGACAGCGTTCTTCCGAAGTAGGGGTTCCAACAACAGTCCTGTAAAAGGAAACAATACAAACAAGCATGAGCCAAAGGCCCAGTAAGCCATGCACACGACTAACATAAACTGAAACTAAAATGGTGATAACACCACGGCAGCACGCTGTTACACAATTCAAAGTCAAGCAGTGCATTCTTGCTAGTCTTGACTTCACCTTACAGTACGCCCGCTGCGGCCATATTGCCAAGATCAGACTTAGTGGGTTCAATGGGTTGTAAACGGAAGTAGGAAGCCGGAGCTTTTGAGAATTCCGTATCTCGATGCGTAGAATCTCAAGGTCCTCAGCAATGGGCTGAAATGGGGAAAAAGGTGCAGCATCCGAACTAATGCAATATATGTTGGTCAAAGCGAGCCCGGAAAACTAATAGTTAGCAGAAACGACACGGTCAGGTGGAGCATACGCGCAATGAGAAAACGCTGTCTGCATTCAAGTCTGCAATGTTGAACCTCTAGTTTTAGGGAGTGATCCTTCAGTACCGCGCTGTTTCCTGTATTGAGCATCAACCGGCACGGATGGCCAGGTTAATACCGTCACCTCTAAGCTGACGATAGTCTGAAAGGCACATGTTCAGAAATTTTACCCTTTCCTTTCAAGGTCTATTTTTCAGGCTCCGGAGTGCCTTAGTGGCACGAAGTTGCAGTGTTGAAGAAGGTTGTCCTTGTGAAGATATGGTGGCCAGATCACAGTTCCATTCTCCAGATGCGGTCGAACGAAACTGTTATAAGAAGCTGAAAACAACTGGGGTTGAACTGGCCGAAAAGACGTTTCAATAACGCCAGGGTGTTGCTAGCCTTTTTGCGTTTGTTTCAGCGTTCGCAGAGCTCGAGAGAGTGTGCGAAACAGTGGTTCCTAGGTCCTTCTCGATAAGAACTGTCTGAAGCGGGTATCTGTCAAGGTAATACGAGAGCTGCGAATGTGCATAACTTTACACTTACCAGCATTAAAGTCGAGTCGGTTCACTCGAGACCAGTTGAATAGAATGTCAAGGTCTCTCTGTAAGATAACAGAATCGTCGGTGTGTTGACGGCACGCCAAATTTTGACGTCGTCAGCAAACAGTAATAACGGGGAAGTGATTGAGAGTGGAAGATCGTTGATAAATATCAAAAATAGTAGCGGACCAAGAATTGAACCTTGGGGCACTCCACTGAGGCTAGGCCTGCAGGTAGAGAATACGCTATTAACGCGCACCCTGTACAGACGGTTAGCAAGATACGACTGAAGCCACTGAAGAAGATTGCCTCGCACCCCATAAAGAGAAAGCTGCCAATTAAAACAACATGGTCCACGCGGTCAAATGCCTTAGCAAAGTCGAGATATACTACGTCTATTCCATTTCCCTGATCAACTGCTTTGGTCCACTGGTCGGTGGCTATCAGCAGATTTGTAGTACACGAACGACCCTTGCGAAATCCGTGTTGCGCATTGGAGAAAAACTCACGAGAGGTGAGGTACTGGTAAAGCGAGTCGTATACAAGCGCCTCTAAAATTTTTGAGACGCTTGATAACAAAGCAATTGGTCTGTAATCACCGGGACAATTACGCCTACCACCCTTGAAAACGGGTGTGATGCTCGCGAGTTTCCAGCTGCTAGGTACTGTTCCCTGGGAAACGGATTGCGTAAACAGTAAGCTAAGTGGATCAGCAAGCTGTTCGGCCGCTTCACGCAAGGCCTTGGGAGGTATACCGTCGAGGCCAGGAGAGCTGTCCCTAAGGCACCTGAGTTTAGCCAACACCGCCGTGGAGGATGTATCCACAGTGTAGGTGCCATCGATTTCAGTGTCAAGATGAACCTGAGGAACTGATGGTGACTGCGCAAAAACACTGCTGTAAAACTCAGCGAGGACATCAGCGGCCTCCGTATCAGAGCTAGTAAGGCCTGATGGGCCTAAGAGTTGTGGAACTCTACGGAGTTCCACAAGTCTGAAACACGAGTGGTTGAATCGGTTTTTCAAAGAGGAAAATAGTTTGCGTTATTTTTAGTATCTATTATCTTCGCAAAAATTACATAAGAAAGTATAACTATCTCATGTCGGTGAGTGATCCAAAAGGAACACTCAAAGATCACTCAGGGAACGGCTGAGTGTTCCAGTGTGCTACTAGGGTAGCTCTCGCCTTGCGAGTTGACGCAGCAAACAGAAAGAGGCTATTTGGATCAGCGATAAAGACCCGCAAGACGATGATAATTAAGACGATCATGTCCAAATAGCGATGTACACCGATTCCTTAAAGCAGCGTATATTTTTTGGTCAACTTCAGATCCTGATAATCGATAACACGTCCAAGCATACCGCTTCTTCAGAATAAGCTTTGAGCGCGTCAGAGCGCAGTTGACTTGGAGGTTTGTTTCCGTTTGGTGTCTGACAATGGTGTAGATTCATCAACGGCTGCAGAAAGAACTGTAATGAGCTTCTCAGCGATTTCAGCGATTTGTTCACGGGTTCGAGGTTGGGGACCCAATTCACCCGGATCCAGTCAGTTTGTCCGTTTCGATGTCAGCGGTTTTCTGTTGACCTGAAAGGCAGTCATTGAAAACTGGGTGTAGCACCGCTCTTGGGGGTTACAGAGAATACCGAGAACACAGTAAAATACTAATCTGATAGAAAAGAACAAAATACTAATCTAACAACT
The DNA here is from genome assembly GCA_014220965.1 of Paragonimus kellicotti. NCBI lineage: Eukaryota > Metazoa > Platyhelminthes > Trematoda > Plagiorchiida > Troglotrematidae > Paragonimus > Paragonimus kellicotti. Next base: position 104,758 of record LOND01000379.1, read on the forward strand.
TTAAGTAAATGAGAATCTAATAACACTTTGAAACGGTCCCTAGAAGAGCAGCTAACAACCTCTAATGGAAGGTCGTTCCAGTGGTTGATAACCCTGTAAGAGTAGAACTGTTGCCTAAGGAAGGTTCGGGGTCGAAGCTTATGGAGCTTCTTGTTGTGACCCCTCCGACTGTTATCGACTACTGAGTAAGCTGACGAAA
>LOND01000379.1:126329-140493 GCA_014220965.1 Paragonimus kellicotti
GGGAGACTGCGGTAAAAGGATAGTGATTTCTGCATCGGCATCGACGATATGGTGTACTCACGATCGGCTGTCCCGAAGGAAGAATAGGCGACTTCAGCGGCCAACAACTTTGGGCGACGTAACGTGCTGGTAATCAAGTTTCGCTGAACAATTTTGCAAAAGAAACAACGACTGTAGCAAAGACCAGCACGATCACCGAACTGCTGATGGTTCCACCAGTGATCGAGGTAGACACTCCCATAGACACTTGTCCCTCCTGGAACTAGACAGTGATGATGTCCTGTCGGACTCACCAGTACGGAAGTGTGAGGGCAAACGTTTGTTAGTAAGTGTTTATATCCGACGTGTGGGTTTGTTCACGCGGTCGTTCTGGGGGATCAGTGCCTCAGGTGCTGGCATGGACAACTGATAGATATACTTCGCGTATATTTCCCAAATGCGATGCGCCGTATCGGGCTATCGCGATAAGACCGCCAGAGAGCTGGCAGTGAGGATATTTTGCAGATCCCCAGGCAGTCGCTGGAACCAGAGTTCATTCAAGAAAGGCCCGTCTGACAGTACTGAACCCACGAGGCGTTGTTCGTGACGTAGATGTGAAAGCTGCCGGTCGCATGACTCGGCAGTGCTCAGGACCAGAGCAACGCGTTGGCCGTCAGAGAGACCAATGTGCTCAGTTGCTCGTATGATTTACTTTATTCGGCCAGCTCCAAAATGCCATCAACCTAGGCCAAAATATGAGGCGGCAGAACAGCAACCATATGATGGAATTTCGTTAGTTCCGTGGTTCCATTTCGCGACGCAAAATTTACCTTCAGCTGTGCGGACAAACCCCGAGGATTATTCTCTCTAAGCGGCGAGGTCGGAATAGATAGCACAATAACTGAAATGTCCGGTTGACGAAAAATCTGCTTTTGCATAATGCCAGCAACAGAAGTGAAAATTAAATAATTGAGTTGGAAGGTAATAACTTACGTCGGGTAAACAATGTACACTTATAAGAAATATATAATGCGCGGGCCTACCGGTTTTGATTATTGCTCTTTAGGTGAACAGACGCCCGCTTGACACAAGAAGGGGTAACTCGATTGTGTCCATGTACTGACGTGAAGCTAGCTCCTTTGTCTTCTGTTCGTGCGTCCAAGGTTTACCCAGCCTTACATTAACACGAATCGGAAGTCGTAATGAGAAAATGGCGAGTCTGCAAACACTAAATTCGTTGATTTGCTAACCGTTCGCAAGCAGAAATCAGCGCAATAAGTAAAGACGTTAGAGAGTTGGAAGCGAGAGAACCTTAAGCAGAACCGCACAACAGTCGCCAGAGTGGCTGCATGTGAACGAGCAATCTAGTCGACCTTCAGAAATCAAACAAGCGTCAGACCGGTTGAGCAACGTTTCCAACGTGATAGCTAAAACATTGTTATCCTAGTGAATGTAGCCTATAGTAGTAGAGATGGCGCGGATTCATTATACAGCCACGATTAAAACTGCGATACCTACGCCAACACACTAACTTTGATGTTAGTGGTTTGCAGTAAATTTACATTCGCAAGATAGTGTGAACAAGGCACGGTGATGCTAGTAGGGCAACTGTCAGGTCGCAGAGTTTAGGATTTTTGGGATGTCGAAGGTAATCTCACTACGGTACCTTGGGAGTTTGTTTCCAACTCGTGAACTGACAACTGAATTGTTGAACTTGAACAGACGTTGGCATTCATTAAACATTGGTAGGGGTTGATGAGAATAAATGCTGGGACGTACGCAGTAGTACGTATGGTTGAGCACTGAAGAGCGTGGACGCACATTTTCGGTTCACAAGCCGAAGCATTCTTTCAAGCGTGTGGTTTCTTTCGAGTAGTGATTACTGTACGCGTATACTACCGTTGGTCCTCTTTACCTCGGTTACATCGAATTCGTGGAAGAACACCTCAAGTTGACATCGGAAAACTCAAAGTGGAAGCCTCTGGCCTATCAACACAAGAATCTGGGTATTTCGGCTCCTGGCTGTCATTTGTGTTGCTCACTGAATGGAGTTGATGTTGGATTGGAAATTGAGGTAAGAATTGGACTGTAAACCAATCAGAATCTTCGTGCCCCCGCCATCCACTTGCTGTCAAGGTTGGTGCGAAATTATATGGTTGGCGGGTATTTTCTGTTGCAGCCATGCTTTGGTTTCGCAAAAGTATGCCATGGAAGTTTGTAAAGAGGCCCAAAATACCGAATTTGCGTAAATTTCAGAAAAACGCCAAGTTGTTGTTGATGTTATCCATTCCTCCTCTCGGCCCTACCTTATATTATTTCATCATCGATAATAATAAAAGACGGAAAATTAGCAGTTCCTTCGGTGCTGCCAGACGATTTATAAGGTTTCTTCAAAGTGTTTTGAAATTCATTCTATAGGGCCGTGTGTACTGGATCATTAATTTCTCTGGACTACAAGTGGACCTTTATCCTCAACACTGAAGTATGTAATCATCCACGTGCATCTACGTTGTTCAACTAGGGCACTCCTGCTTACGACCAAGCATTGATTGATTGCCATCAAAAATCCGCCTCTCGCATTTTACAAGGTTGTCTTGCCAATGGTGGTCTTTACATCAAAATGGGACAAGGACTAGCCAGCTTGAACCACGTACTACCGAAACAATATATTGAGACGTTGGAGCGGTTACATGATCATGCCTTAGTACGTAATGCGGATGAGGTAAGATAACCTTGTTCGTTATTCTGCGTTCTTATTCATGCTGTACTTTGTTTGTCAGGCTTGGGTTATTGCTCACCATTGTGAACAGACACTGACTGAATGCTTATACGGCACCAACCACGCTACCTGAGACGCAATCATTCGAAGAGTTTGTTTGAGGAACATAAACCTTAGCTGAATTCAGTGATTAATACAAGGTCCACATCACAGCTCCAGTCATTTTCTCTCTCGATATTTAAATAACATCCGTTGATTTGAAAGACAGTCATTGAAAACAGAGTGTAACATCACTGGGGGATTACAACGACTACCAAGGACAGAGTAAACTACGAATCTGGTAAGAGTTTGAGTATCGCGGTGATCGCACGGAGGAATATTCTGCGCCCGAAATGGCGCTTGACGGGAATAGCTGATATCCTGTCCTTCTCCAACAGTGTTAGTTCATGTTATTCGAAGAACATTTGAAAGCTACGAAAATATGGTAGTAGGACTTCTGAGGGCTGTAAGTTGATTGATATGGAGCACACGGACGATATCACTGTGCTCACTTACGCAGACATGCGAACCATGTTGAACCGATCAGATGGTACTGCATGCTTGTATGATGTGCACTTTGCATTTCTAAATTGTAAGGTGTTACGAGAGTAGACAGTGAGACAATCTCCGCTGTTCCAGGCAGATCCCTCGCGACTGCTGATCGCTTTATTTGCATCTACCGTCTCAGGTTGTAATGTTGCTGACAGGGTATGCACGACGATAGCGGAACTTCATGACGTATTCAATAATCCTCGTTATTTGGGTTGTCCAGAGGGCGTCCGATTGTCGTCTAGATGCAGGGTTTGCACTACGTTTGCGCGTTTGTTTTGTTACTCAGAGAGCTGGCCAATCCGTACGGAAGATGCATATAGGCTCTGGGTATTCTACCGTCTTGTTTTCGTCAATTAGCTTGTATCAGCTGGGTTGACTGTCGTCGCGTACTTGTGAAATGTACAGGTTTGCAACCGATAGCCACGTTGGTGAAACCGCACAATCTTCCCTGGTTGGATCACGCACTTATACCGGTGGAGTGTCTGCTATGCCACATTTTGTTCAGTGTGGCTGTTGATGGTTTGAGGAACTGGCGGGCAGTTGGGAGATGAAGTGAAAGCCTTAACTGCCTTGCTGCGCAAGTTTGATAGGTGCTGTCTGCTCGATTTGGGACTTCGCGACCATTCACTCCGCTGTTTCCTCATAATCATAGACAGCAATACATCAGTGGTTCACACTGATGCTTAACTGCCACACAACCACGAAGGAAAAAACCCTATATAGGAAGAGAGAAGAAAAAGAAGGGGAGGGAAGGGGACCTAACTACTAAAAATAGCTACGTCTATATTCAAACATACATCAAGGCGCCTACACCTTGCAAACAAACAACCGAGCTGTAAGTGAAAGTAAGGCGTCATCAGCAAGACAGCTTCCTTACGGCTTTCACTGCTCATTAAGTGCACTCACTTCACAGACAACTCGGCCAAACAACGACAGCATTCACGCCACTGAGCTCGATTAGCCGCCATCTCACCTAACGTCTCAAGCCACCGACTGTGAGTCGCGAGGGCCCCAGCCCGGGAGACGAACCCGACTACAGTGACCAACCCCTTCGTAAACGATTTCATTTGTCTACGCCAGGTCATCATCTGTCCACCTCGCACCTTGCGCCAGTCGGCCGCAGCGTCGGCAAAGAGTGCTCGGTGTGGCAAACGACTAGCTGGCATCCTTAGTACATGACCTAACCATCTAAGTCTGTGCAAATGTAGTGACTGAACAAAAGAACTCGTTTGACAATCACTGCCAAACTCTGTTGTAGGGAGAATCTGGTGGAAAGTACCTGTGGAGTCTAAGCACACCCTGCTGACAATGGTTAAGAACTGCTGGAAATATGTGTATTTTACGCTCCCTAGTTCAGGTGCCATATTTCAGCACACAAAAGGTTGCCCCATAAGGATCGCTGTATGCTTCTCGGTCACGGACCCAAATCGACCGTATGACAACCGATTACAGGTGATGCCACGTTATTGACTCGTTCGTTTTGGACCCAGTTTGTATTGGTGTGAGTGCCGGTTTTGGTCTATCATTCGCTCATAGGTTATTAGTTCCTAAATAAACGAGTATTAACTAGTGTTCAAGCGAAAATGCTAAGGGAGCGTAACGGACACCGGGAACATACAACAAGCATGAAAGCTTGCTCTCAAAATACGTCGTCCCGCTTATGTGACAGGATTATACTTCACTTACACCAATCAACTGCCGAAACAAACGTTGCCTGATTCTCACAACTCTGAATACAATAGCAACCGTCATGAACGTGAGCGCAAGCTAATCGAAAGTTTGCACTGAAATCATGAGCACCGCTTCGCCGATCTGTTGATAGTGATTGAACTGGACTTTTTCTTCGTAATCCGTGATTGTGTTAGCCGTCGGGCTAATGTTTTTGTGACTATATTTGAAAAAGATGATTCACCAACCAGACTGACCAAACATTCTGACCAACATTTATACTGGTCCTCAACGTTTCATATCGACAACAGGGCTTGAATGATCAGTCGTTTGTTCCAGACAAGGCTCTACCAGCTCTGGAGTTTGAGTAAGTGAAGCGAAACAGGGATCTTGGTCCATATCTCTCTCCTCTTCCAAGGAGTGGGATAATGGTGAGGTACCTTGTGTTAAGTGTCCATCGATCGTTATTTTTGTTTTCCGAAGGTGGGGTTGAAGTTTACCTGACAACCGTAGAGGAATCTGTCTAGTCCCTTTCGCGTCTGCGTTACTCCCTTGTCTTACTTCGTATCGGCCCACCACACCTGTGGAAAGCCGAATACATCTAGAACAGACAAGTTTCCTCTCTGGTTGGGAGTGCACTGCCCATATGTTTACCTTGCGATTGGTCTTGAGGCATCCGAATGTCTGAAAGCAGTTGGCGCTCGTTGTGTAAAGTCTGCAGGCTATCTCTGACTTGGTTGCGTGCAACATCCTTCGGAGCTGCCTCCCTCAAAATGTGTCCTAAGAAAAATGAGAACTTTTGGACCGTTGTGTACCCCTCAAATGGGATATTCGGCTATCGACAACAACACTGAACGTTCGTCATCTATATCGATATCCTCCAGAGTTGACTGTTCCCTCTCATCTTGCTCGAATTAGGCAAGGACGACGTTCTACAGGGTGCGATTAAACAATCCAATGACCTTTCTGCTGAATGTCTTCTCGACGTCAAACTGTTCTACAGGGACTGCGGTAGACGTTGTCCTGCTTTCCTCTTTCTTCCAATGCATGTGGACGATACTGAATAGGATCTGGGACTGGATTGGTATACATGAAATACGCTTCGCATCTTCCAGGTTCAGAGTGTTATTTCGAGACTGTGGCGTTCCTACTCCCATGTTCTGGTGACCAGAAACGCTCTCCATAGTGGCCGCGTGCCATAGTCAGTGACATGCACTGATCCGTAACATCTAATTATTCTGTTCAACCTTTTTTCACTCAATTTTTGATTTCTTTCTCCTTCATTTTTCTTCTAAACTGTCCCACACCATTGTTCAAGTGAATGGTGCTCTGAGTCACATGAGTGTCTTTCTATGGATGCAAGCTCGCCATGATAATTGAAAACGAATCTGCATTCTGTATTGACATATAGATTGGTGGGTGGAGCGTTTCGAACAACAGCTCAACTAACCATATGCATCATTGGTTTGGTCTCACGACATTGAGTGCTCCCTGTCCCCCTAACTAGGTGGAACCCCCACGATGGATCAGGCTTTTTAATCGTCACAAGGCACTCCCATCTCATCTGGATTCTTTCCAGCCTTCCTAAAGGACCTTTACCTCCAGCCAATTTGGGACCCAACCATTCTAGATGAGAAAATCGTCCTGTCCAACCGGAGCTCTTTTACATTCGTTCCCATCTTCGAACGTTGTTCTTGTTACACGTACATCATCCACTGGTTAATAAGTCTGATTTCGGTCGTACCGAGAATACTGGTCGATGTGGTCTTTTGTAGGTTGACTGCAGCACGTGACGGGCAATTCGCACTTCGCTTGGGTCATGACCATCCTCGAGCCATGTGTTTATATGCGGTCCCTGTTTGAATAATTGACAGATTGGCTTCACCAATGCTGTCTTTAATTCTTTCCCTGCGATCGAGAACGTGGCTCAATTAACAGTGAATCATACACTGCTCTGTTGTATGAATTCTAGATTACTACACTAACTGTGAGATTGTTGTGCCCTGAATCTCACAAACAGCCTGTCTAGGTACAGGAGCAATCAACTTATGGGAAAAAGTAATGCACTGGCTAAAGAAAGTAACTCACACACGTCCCTGCAACTGTACCTGCCGCGACTCTGTGGTCTGAGGGATTAACTTTGAAAATACTTCTGAGCGTTTATTACAGTTGCTTTCGAAAAGGACATGACTTCGTGGATTGCCTATCAGTAACACAGTTGGTTTCGCAACTCACGTGATCAGTTTCTAACATCCTCCTAGTTGTAGATTTAGTGCACATTGTCCCCGTTCTCTTAAAAGGCTGAATGCTTGTTGGATAGATGGTATTTATGCTATTTCCATGCGCGCTTCCGTTCTATTCCATTGTTCCGCTGTATCGCTGTACGGCAGCATCAGAGTGTCATCTGAGTTCGTTTTTCATACGGCCCTCTGTTGCATTGCTGTCTATAAATGCTGTCCTTAACTCTGAACCGAAACCTAAACTACGTGCCTAGGTTGTTGATCATGATTTTCACCGTTTATCCGCGGCGTAACCGCCAAAGGTAGCAATGTTTGAATGGCACGATTCTACTTTATAATATCCTAGAGGACTACACGTCATCAATCTGACACTTTCTTACTCCAGGTCTGTGGGAGCCTTTTACATTATTGCCATCGTAAAGGAATTGTTGAGGCGTTTCCAGGGTACTTGAGAATTATTACTAAATTATTCTTACTACCCGTAATAGTATTTGTGGTCAGCGTTTTATCCTGTGTTTTAATTCTTACGCATAGGTTGATCGAATATTTACAGAGGATTTCGGAAAAACACCATCAGAACTGTTCGCCGTTTTTGATCCGGAACCGATTGCAGCGGCCAGTCTTGCTCAGGTTCATCGTGCAGTCACCAAAAGCGGTCAGCTTGTGGCCGTTAAAGTGCAGTACGAAGATTTACGAGACCGATTCCATGACGACATTCGCACTTTGGAATTACTGTTACGTTTGGTTGAGTTTATTCATCCGAACTTTGGATTTGCATGGGTTTTACAAGACATGAAGGTTCGTTTCGTCTTTAGTTTTTTCCCTGTGTTCTTTAATGGGGTTTTCACTTGTGGAGCTCTTCTATTCTCGCTGAATTGTTAAATTTTTCAAAGGGATTTGGTTGTTAACCGGTACGTTACTTTCGTAATCGCAGTTCAGGTGTTGTACCTTAAAGGTAACGTTTCCTTTTAGCTATCAAGACAAAGCCGGCCATCTCTTTCGTAGACACCCACATGACCTAGATTTAGATAAGTTCTCAGCTTTCACACTACAAATAGTTCGGTGCTGTGTGACAGATTTAACCACGCTTGAGTCATATACGGTCCCACCTCATGCAAGACCTTCGAAATCACCCGGATTTAAACTCACTATCATACGACTGGTAACCAGCCTTTCTTCTGCGTTTTCACAAAGTTAGGATCACCTTTTCTCCAAACGTCTGATACTACTAGGTTGGTCAAACTAGTTCAGAACTGTCATTCAGATTCCACATTCGAACGCTGAAGCAGTTGATTCTGTACTAGCGTTTGAGTCAGTCCTTGGTGAGTTTACTCGCTTACTCTTTACAGATTTACAGTTTGAAGTGTTTGCAGCAGGTACTAAGGATGTCAACCAGCTGTCTCTCACGTCAACCACCCTAATGATACCGCCGGCCATTGCCATATGGATTGATAGACAAACAGCTAGTAGACAACTCACAGCGGGTTGGGCTCGTCTCTCGAGCTTGGGTGCTGGTGATCTACATGGTCCATGGTTCAAGACGTGAATAAAAATGGCGGATAATCAGGTTGAGTGGCGTATGTGTCTTCCTTATTTTGCTGAGTTATCTGTGAATTGGGTTCAGTTTATCAGATGTAGTACTCAACCATCCACCTGAAATTTAGTTGATTTACGTAGTGTACACAGTTTGATGTTAATTGTTTGGGTCCAGTCATAATGTCTATTTCTTTTGAGCCGTGTCTCTTTCTTTTGCCTTCAAACCAGGGTTTTCTCTTTTTTCTCTCATGGTGGTATCGCTGTCTAACATCAATCTACCGCTATAGTTAGGAATGACAGTGATGATGGTGGCTGTGATGGTGCTTGTGATGACTAAAAGGATAGTGTTTATTGGTCTGTCCGAACATGCTCAGCCAACTATGATTACTTAGTTGTTGCTCGTCAAACAACGTTGAACCTGATTGCTGTTGCAGACTGTTAACTACCAACGTAATTTTCACTTCATCCACAGGAGACATTGGCGAAGGAATTAGACTTTGAGAATGAGGCGAAGAATGCAGTACGATGTGCCCGGGATCTGTCGGAGCTTGGGGCGTCACGACCGGACGGGGCAGTACACATACCGTGGGTGGATCTGAAACTGACAAGCAAGCGGGTACTGACTGCCGAATTCATCGATGGGATCAAAATCAATCAGGTATGATTATATTCAATTTTCGCGGTGCTCCATGTGTGCTTTGGTTTGTCATTTCTTGCTCCTGACAATTGGGTACGCTTGGAGGCACTTATCGGCAACATTCCCCCTTCAGATTTTTCTTTTGACCCGTTTGTTGTGTTATTCTTTTTCTCTTTTCGTCTTCATGTGGACGGAGCTATGGGTGTATTATGTTTCGCTTCAAGAGCAGTTGCTACCGGAATACAACGGGAATGTTTTTGTCCGAGCACATTGCTGAGGATGCCTCACAGGTGAATGTACCAAACAAGTTTTACGTCAGATTCTAGTTGTTGAGATCTTTTAGTTAATCCTTACAAAGATCTGCGCAATGACGAATTCATTGCGCTACGTAATATGTACACTGTATAGACAGTCGTGGACAGCTAGAGTATAGGGCGTCACAACAATCCTACGTGGATCACAAAAGCTACGCGAACCGCCGCCTCCTCGGGTCCACTAGGTACATTAACCATCTGACGCATATGTGTCTTATTTCTTCAGGTTTACCCCCAGATACTGTATGTGGGTGAGTGATTGAAACCACGAGTAGTATAGCTCAAGCCACCAGTGGTGATCGTTATGCACGGGCTTTCTTCGGCTTTGGTTACCGGGACAATTTGATCTGGAAATGGTTGCAGCCAACCGTGTGTGCGTGTGTGTGTTTGGTTTTGTTTGCCTCCGGTTTACGTTTTCTTGTCTGTCGTCACCCATTCGGTGTAGTGATATCTATCCATTAGTGTTGACTATATGGGGTCTAATTTGTATCGCTGTATTATTGCTAAGTAGTGGTACCTCTGTGTTCCCGATTCTGCTGTGCACTTTTGATGTGGGAAAATGTAACGCGTCTGGACCTGATAAACATGATGTACCTAGCCGCGTTCTGATATATTTGGCTAACCTACGTCACCTATCAGCAAAATACCGGATGGACACTACGTTACGTTTACACGTTCAGCTTTTATCATCTAATGAATTTGAATACGACTGGAAAAAGAGCAGATTAATGCCAGATTTCTATGTAATGCCGTAGTCCTTGTGTTGGTTGTGTTACTCAATGCGTCTTTAACGATATAGCGACACGTATGTTGAGGTGCTTCATAGAATGAACCGTCAGAGATCGCTCAGAAGTAGTCGTGCGACCTTGCTTGTGGATACATGCCAACAGCATGGTCGTCCGGCTACATGTGTGCACACGGAAATCTGGTGTTGAAGTTATTTTAAAAGAAACCCAATTTCGGAAAATCTGTGCCTCGGCTGGATTCGAACCGGCGACTGAACCAACATGTCCAAACGCGGCAAGCGTTCTATTGCCTGAGCTACAATGTCATTCTATTTTTTTAGTGGATGTTATAGTCTCTTGTCGGATTGTACTGTTCTAGTTCCTTGATATGCAAGTGGCTAACCTGCCAAGTTCATCCGTCAGATTATTAATGCCTTGGTAGTTGTTCAAAACCATTTTAAACGGATTTCTGGGTGACTTTACGTCTTAGTTATTTTTTCTTCCGAACTTGTTAGAGACTGCCATATAATGCAAAGCCCAGAGCCGTCTCTGTCACGTTATACCAGCCTATTTAACTGAATGTTTTTCAAGTTATCTGTCTGTTAACAAATACACTTTTCAGGTTTCCGCTCTTCGAGGTGCTGGATTCTCGTTAACTGAGCTTGATCGATTGTTAATACGAACGTTCAGTCACCAGGTGTTCTGTACCGGTTTCGTCCATGCTGATCCTCATCCCGGCAATCTGCTTGTTCGACGGCGACCTTCGACACCGTCCGTCTCGTCAAACGTATTCCCGTCTCCATTGACTGTTATCCGTTATACTGCATCCACCTGTTACAACACCCTGCTCTTTTTCGCCTTCCTTCCTGGTCAGTTATGGAACTGGCTACTTTATTCTACTCCATTTTCCCGCCCTAAATACACCCCAATTCAGTTGGTTTTATTGGATCATGGATTGTATGACAGTCTTCCGAACAGTCAACGTATCTTCTTGTGCGATATGTACCAGGCCATTTTGGATTGTGACGAATCGCGGATGCAGTTCGCTTCCTCTCAGCTTGGTGTTAAAGGTGTGTGCTAATCCGTCTCTGGGTTTTCGGCCTCCAATCGTCTCGCTATAATCACGTAATACGTTGTTACTTATCTGTTTGCTTGTATGCAGCCCAGAGGATTTGTTTGCAGTTCTTGAAGGTTTTACTGAAAGTTAAACAGGTTTGATGATGGTTGTTTTACGTGTCGGTTTTCTTGGCCCCAAATCTATCGATCCATAATGTTTACATCAGTCATCAACTTGAAGCTATTCCGTTATTGATCTGGTTGATTCCTCCTCTGTTTGCTTGTTTAGTCTTGGTCACGTGTTACTTCTCACAATCGAAATCTGCCTTGAAATAATTGGCGCTGTTCAATCCACTCATGACTGGTAGCTTTCGGCTCGTCTGTTTACTTGCACCGAGCTAGTTCGTGCGTTCTTTGTGAGTCGTTATTGATCACCTTTAGCTAGGCTGTCATCGCTTTTTACTTCGAAAAAGTCTGCATCAACGCGCTATGGCAACTCTTTTGGAGAAATCCCCCCCAGTTGAATTATTTCGATGTGTTTGTGGAAGACATGCATGCCGAGCTGGCTTGTGTAGAATGCACTTAGCACCCTCAAAGTATAAGACGTTTCTTCAAGGTTGGAACTTTCTCATTCCTAATTTCCTTTATCGCCTTCAGTCCATTTTACGTGTTTAGGTTGTATCCTATCAGGTTGCACTGTTACTGGAAGATACTAACAACCGACGAACTCATACTACCGGATACCACTGAAGCGAGTGGTACACGATGTCGGTATGTGGTCTAGCTCGCGCTTTGGCTAGCATATTTGACCTTCTTGCGAATAATGTTGCAAACAGGTTTGCTGTATGTGGCCAACGCTGCAGTTTACTGGCGTGCATTTCAAAACATCCAGTAGTACAAATTTTATCCTTCAGCAAGACATCTGTATTTCTTAGATCACAGCGTATTTGACACAGTGTACTCATCAAGACAGTTGCTGTCGTTTGTTGCTCACTTGCGCCTGACTGGCTGAATCATATGGCTCTTTGACATAATAAGAACCGGAGGCTGATACACTTATTTGAAATGCCCGTACTGTGACCAATATGGTGTTTTTCTGTTTTTATTGGTTCTCGTCTTCATCTTCTGTTTAGATTGGTCGACTTTCGGAGAGGTCTTGTTACAAAAGCCATGGCGTCGACGTACCCTTCATCTCTCTGCACAGCTTACCGAAGCTGACCGCGCGTACTTGCGTGCAACGGCCGCCGCGCATTTTGACCGCGTTATGTCTGTATTGCAGCAGATGCCTCGTCCGATGCTTCTGTTTATTCGGTACGCTTCCCTTTTTGTTGGTCCCACGAAAACATACACACTTGGGCCTACCTCAAAACCACCAATATTCTTTGTTTTCTTTTCTTAAGTGAACGGGATGGCCGACATTAGACTTGGCGTGACAACGAAAAACAGATTGGGGTTGATTATCCTATTCAGGAAGTCTCTTATAAGCGTCTCTACGGGTAACGCACCTTCCGGTAAACCGGTTCAGTTTGTGCCAAGTTATAGTGTTTAGATTACTAGGCTCATTCTGTCACACGTACAATAACCTTAGTAAAGTGCTCATCCGTTTATATCCCCTGTATACAGTTCGACGTGGATGACGGCGAACAGTGGCTATCCTTTGTTGTATTTTAGTTATTACGTTTAGCTACTTATAAGTAGCATGTATAATGCAACAGATGGTGACGAGGGATAATGTAGGCTTATGATTAGTCGAAGCCAACATTGGACTTTTTACGAGTCGTAAGCGTTTCATCTACTGTTACCTCTATTAGAAACGTACCAGATTGTGGAAGCATATTAGAGTATTCATCATGGAGGAAGCGTATCACTGGATGGTGCTGCCAATGCACACTTCAGCCATACCTGCATTAATGCACCCGGCATGTCTAGTGTAAAACAGACAAACACGAATTATGTTGATTGAATGCTTAGCTGTTTTTATCAGAGAAAGATGTAACTCCGTCCTTGCACTTGACGCGGCGTACTGCAACGCTCCCGATTGGATACTGTGTTCACGCAAATTCATCACCTCACATCAACAATTCACGATCAAAAGTAATATCAGTTTCTCCAGCTGTTTCTCTTTTCACCTGTTCCCGATGAAGACGATCTAACAGATCAGCGAACCAGTTCTCGACTCGTTAGTTTGATGATGTGATCACGTACCCGCTGTGAGTACTGAGTGCGCGTTTATGGTTAATTATCTTGAGTGTTCGTCAAAGATGTCTGATATCTCTCTTCCTTTCCAGTTGTGTGGTGGATGCTATTTCACAAGAAGCTATTGGATGTTCTAATTATATCGGAGTGAAGCTTCTATCGGGTGGTGAGCAGACTGGTAGTGAGTATGTGGGCGGCAGTGCTTTACTTAGTTCCTCTGTAGAGAACATGCTGAACCGATCGAATGGTATGACTGGTCTGTTTGGTATGCACTTAACACTTTGAAACTGAGTGATGTTACAGGTTTGGGTTTGCGCTGGTAGTATCTTTGTTGTTTCAAGCAGATGGGTTGCCACTGTTGATCACTTTACTTACATAGATAGGCCGTCCCAGCCTATAATGTTACTGATGGGTTGTCCGCGAAGATAGCGGAACTACTAATCTTCGTTATCTAGATTATCCCGAGGGCGTCCGATTGTCGCCTAAATGCAGGGTTTGTGCGT
>LOND01000379.1:141955-156396 GCA_014220965.1 Paragonimus kellicotti
TATATATATATATATATATATATATATATATATATATATATATTCTATTGACTTGCGTTTTCTTGCGTACGTTGTTTGATCTGCAGACACCGAGTCGTTCCATGGTGAGTTCTGAATTCATTCATTATTCAGAACAATCAACTACTCCATGCCTGTCTGCGGAAGCGTGTTCTCAAGTCGATTACTGGGGTGTTAGCCATTATCGGTTGGGTTCTCCTTCAGGGCAGAGATCCTCACGAATCGCAGGCTGTGGTTGAAGACGTCAGTGGAGCTGACGGCTTACAGCGCCCACCGACGAATGTTTCTGTTTGACGAGTTGTCTGCAGGGTAATCCCGACTGTTGGCGCGCGACAGTGAATGGCGCAGAGAAGATGTCTTTTCGTAAACGCCTTACTTTCATTTGCGATTAGGCAGTTTGCTTGCAAGGCCGAAGAGCAATGATTTTGTGTTTTGTGAGCAGTTAGATTCCTTTCCAGCTTCTGCGTTCTAGTGAAGGCTTGTTCTCATTATTGTATGGCAAGTAATCGTGGATGTGTGCTAATGGTGTATTGTTTATGTTGGCGGCTGCTCGCCTGTCATCGGCCTGCCGGCCATTACACCTCACATTTTTGAAAAGCATGCCATCCCCATACAATTGAATCGTTCACGCTGAGTCTGTTCACATTCCCAATGTGATATCTACAAAACGTGAACCCCTATTCCCGATGCGTATGCTGATTCCACATGTTCTTTTGACTGCCTATTTGATTTGTCTATCAGGTATTGGAAATGAACGCAATACTTGTGTGGTCGTCCTACAGAATTGTCATAGCAGTTTTCCATATTAATTAATCCAGAATAGTTTCACGCCAAATAGCTTCTTAATTAGTCAGACACGAAGATTGTACACATTGCTGTTCAACGCGGTAGGTTTATCTGCAGCTGGGTGTATGTGAGTAGTAAAGAGGTGAGTCGCACTGAAGGACAGCCTAGGCCAACTCGCATCAGTCAGCTGCCAGGTGCGCTAACGATTGTGTGATTTAACCATCTAAAAATGTCTTGACGGCTGTGAATTTTATACAGTGGAAATGAATAGGACGCTTGGTACCGGAGGCGTAGTAATCACAATCCATGCTGAAATTCCTACTCTGTGCTTTGTAACATATTGTGTGTGATTTTGTATGGTTTCTGCATTGCTGATCTTCCGAGGCAATCCATTGTACGTGGTTATTTGATTGATTTTCCATCGGAATTCTGCCGATGCGTGTTTGAGCCATGAGACAAGATATGAGAATCGTTACAATAATTAATTTATTTGTCAGGGTGGCCTTTTTAAACCTCACTTTTGTTACTAGCTCGCGAGTTTATGTAGGTCAATCTAAGCAATATTAAAAAATGCCTGTTCGCTTCTACTGTACGAAGTGGTGTTATGTTTAGTTTTAGGCAACAAACTTAGCGCTAAATAGTTCATTTATCTTTACTGCGTGCCTAGAGACATTCCTTGTAGATATGATCACCTGCTATTTGTTTCGCACAGTCTTGTTTTCTTTCAAACCTCTATTCACAACTAGATTGTCGATTTATTGTATTTACCAATACGGGTAACTGGTAAACATTCGATAGCGACTGGTTGGCATCAGCTATTTTACGATAGTTGGTTATTATCAGTAATCCTGTAATGTTTAGTGTGTACGAGCAACATGCAATGTCAAAAGCGTTTATCAAACTCCGACATTGGGTTTGTCGTTCTTGTAGGTATGACGGTTACTGTTTTGTTTTACGTCTTTTGTGATGGGCTGTAGCTTATTTGGCCCGACGTCTCATTCGTATCAAGGTGTTGAATCCATGGCAAACCATTTACAAGCCAATGAAAGAAGAACAATCCTACTAATCAATTTAAAAGTTTACCGTAATTTGTTGAAAAGACAGCTTAGCATACTAATCAAAGCAACTAACATTTAGCTCATGTTTTCTTACGGTTGTGAAGGCGTTCAGTTATCTTACTATTTGGGAAACACATGAGAGGACATGTCAGCTCGTGATAGGTAACAACTCAATGCTGGCAAAAATAACCACTTTAAAGACCGTTTGGTGTTGTTGAATATTACGGGAATCTCCTAATAGGTAATTTTTCGCATTTTTCTGCATCCTGGAAAATTGACTGTTTTATAGTCGAATATTTTGGTTTCACTGAAGACCGGTTAGTCAAGTGGGCTGCAGTCTGACGTAGTTAGGCCACATTGATCTGCTTCACTCAGATTGCTTTTCTAAAACGTTACGAGTGGGTGTTGGCAATCCTGTCAGTGTGCAACACTGACAGCGTTTGTCTTTTGGTTTATTTTTTCCAATCCCATACTTGGTCGCACTTGCTGTCGGGATAAAAGTATCTGGTGACTTCTGTCCATCGAAGTTGTCTGGTGTGCAGTTAGCCACATATGTGTTTCGTTCCTGTTGACACGCCGTCAGTTGCCCGATCGTTTGGACGCTTTGACTCAAGAGTTCTGCGCCAACGTAGTATCATTATTGGCGTGAAACATGCTGAGTAATGTCGTTGAATACCTGCGGTCGCCATTGTTTTTTTCGTAGTTTTTGCATTTAAACTTGTCTGTTATCTAAGCGGCATCTATGCAAAGCATCAGATTTGCGTCTAGTTATTTTAAGGTAAAAGCCTTAACCGTACATCCACATTCTGTTTGACGGCTCTTTTGTTTGATGTAGTAACTAAAAATGTCAGTCCCATTATCATTACCGCCTGGCCGCCCTTGGCGGTTACTTAGCTTTTCAAGAGGTTTTAAAGCATTCTCCACCATCGTTATTCGGCGGCTTTCGATCGTTCATTTCCATGCGAACATGAATTCTGAGGCTTTCTATACTTCTCGTGATTGATCGTCCTATTCACCTTCACAGTGGTCATCTGTGAATTTGCAGTTTTGTATTCCCCATCGGGGCGCTGCCAGTTTTGACAGAGGAAATTTACTCGCTTTCAGCAACCTCAATCTGATACGATCGATTTGTCGTTTGCACGGCGATCCCGTCGATCGATATTTCTTGATGGTCAACAGTGCTGTCCTTGGAAGTCACATCATCCAAAGTGGAACGGGACCATATCGAGGATTGAGCTGGGTCAGTGCGTTGCACGTACACCTGACACTACAACGTTATTACTGGCGCCTCCGGTAAGTACGTGCTCATCTATAGAATCTCTTCGGTTTCGGTCTACTCATAAGTAGACTAGCTTATCCCAAATATGCTCTTCACGCCCGTGCCGTCATTGACGAAATCCATGCAGCATCTGTAAATTTCTGTTGAACACAGCGTTTGGAACCTAGATAATCTCTGTATTGGTACTCGATCTTATCTAAAGCATTGCATGCGTCACATCTTTTGGATTACGAACTTACTCAGACGTCTTTTTCCTATCCAGTTTGCCTTTATTTAGAAGGGCAGGCAATTTGTTAGTCGTCGGTTCATCATCTTTAAGTAAATTTCATTTGATGGTCTAATGGGACCGGCAGTTTGTGAGCACCATTCATCGTGAAGAACTGTCAATCGGGGTCGCAGCCATTGCAATATTGGTAATATACCGAGAAGCTGTCTGTCATTTCTGTAAATCGTCGCCTGACCATGTCGATGCAAATGCGCTACCATTTCGACGAAACATGAGGCCAAGGGAAGCCGTAAAGATGTCACGTTGACCACTGACAGTCTCTCGAAACGGAGTCATCTGTTATGCCATGTTACCAGTTGTTTCCGGAGGAATCGTTGGTTTGATCTGGTTTCCTCTGTGACGTTCGGGACGCACATCTATCCACCCTTCCAACCGTTGTTACGATAGCAAGGACGTAAAACAATCCAGATAAGCTAAAACAATGGTGCTGAAAATGTGCGTAGTGATGTGCCTACGTTGAGAAAGTGCTGACGAACATTTGTTGAAAAGGCCGCCGAGAAGGCGGAATCGAACCGCTCCGGCGTCAACCGGCTACAGGTTTGAAGCCTGCACCCCGGACCACCGAGGTTCATCCCGGCGATAGGTGTGACTGAAGCAACACATTTAGACTCACTTCTGCCCACTTTCTTAACATTCCGTTCATTTGCAAGTTAGATTTTTATTTACGAAAAATTATTTATCGGCGCGAACAAAATACCTTGCCTTTATGTATTTTACAAGTTCATCTCTTTTAAACGAGTTTAATTGCTTGCGTTTATTATTATTTTGTATTAATTCTGATTGTTGGTTGTTAGTATATAAGTAGTATACTGTAGTTGTTGATAATCCAGCGCGTAGGATTCTGCTGATGTTTTTTTTCATGTGCAGGTACTTTTTGTGTTTCTGGAGTGTCTCACTATGCAAATTATCACTTCGTATAAAAGCGTTGAATATCACTCATTTATTCACATTGTTATTTCCGATTAATGGACAAAATCTGAACTTCCTAACTTCGCATTGCGTAGCCTATTCCTTTACAATTTTTTTGGTGGTGTATCTGGCTTTCTAGTTTTGTTGAAGGCCATGAGCGTTGGGAGTATAAATGTCAAATAGACTGATTGTTTATCTTTTTCCTTATATTCGTTTACCAGAATTGAAGCTGCCTTATCATGGGTTCGTCTTCTGGTTTATCGAATTCTGAGACTTGTTGGACGTGCACCGGATATCCAAGAAATACAAGCTATTATCGCTGCTTCGGCCACAAACTCTGGTTCGCCTACACCTTTGCCTGAGGCTTAAAGTTCTACTGCCCCTTTCTGTATCATAGTTCAAGTTCCAAGCCTGAATGTCGGTGACTTTTTTAGCCTTTACTTTCAACAGACGACACTTTTGTTACATCCCTTAGTCTTTTGAGAAGGTTCTGGGTTCTCTTACTGATCTTTTTCCTAGACAGTGCATGATACAACATTTTGTTTTCAGACTTTGATTTCGGATGCCTTTATTTTCACCGTGTTCGGTTGAAAAACTGTATCTCATTCGTTTTTTCAGTGTAAGTAACTCGTGAACTGTGAGGTTTTCAATCTTACTGGGTTGCTTTTCAGCCTATAAAGTTTACAAACTGGAAGCTTCGTCTTCCATACGAAAGTCAGTCTTGATGTAATTTGATATTCTATTGGGTTAATTTCAAGTTGAACATCACCCACAATTGATCGCAGCTGTCGCATTCCCATAGACTTTCCAGTCGGCCCCTTTCGAAAAGAAGCACTAGACTCGAGTTTCGCTCTCATTAGAGCTCGTCAGTAGTGCATATCCTTGCCACTGCCGGGACTAGAACTCCGGCCACGCTTTCATGAGGCAACCGTGTTGACCACTGCGCCATTGACCTCACATTAGGCACGACCGAATTATCATATGTGAACGCTCAACCACTTTCGCTTGTGAGTAATGATCAGGTTGCCCGATCGTCTCGATAGGAGACAGTTACTGTCTGTTAACTCCAATCGCTTGTCATCACTTTGAGCGGTTCGACTAGGAAAATAGAAGTGTTTGAGTCTGACGTGTCTACTGATAGGTCTGAAAACGTCCAGACCTCGTGTTATACAGAGCGGCTGGGTAATAAGTCATTGTTACGGATCATTGAATGAAAGCAAACTGCGCAGATCTTCACGATGCCGTGCATTTCCTTTAACATTTCTAAAGGGATTGGCTTGGACGAACTTATCGCCACGACGCCAACCAATAATTCGCTGTAGTCTACAGCCAGTCAATGTCGGCCAATCGAACAAACTAGTGTTCGCGAATTGGCCAATCAGGATGACACTCAGGCACAGTACTGGACTAAAACAAATTGTTTAGGCATGTCACGCGTTAAAACAAACAAGTGGCAAGCAAAGCCAAGGCAACCAATAGGAAAGCCGAAGCTTCGGAACCAATTGGGTTTCATCATTTTACTACTACTTCTCGCTTATAAATAACTTACGGAAACCTAACATGAATGGGATTGCTTGATCCATCGGTTGCTGTCTTTTGCCTTCATTTCGGGAAGTAGTAAGTTTTCGACAACATCGACTCGAATGGTCATTCTTCTCAAACAAGACTGCTTTGCGTTTAGGCAAAAATAGCACTCGTTTATATCTTTTCGTATGATTGTTGTCGTGACTTCCCATTTGGAGTTCGATTCTGTTAGGGGGCGCATCCTTTGACGAAACAGCAGGACGCATCACATCGATCGGCCGGCCAGCTCGGATGGTATGGTCGTGGGTGGTGGTATGGTTCCACTCAGCCAATCAGATTGCAGGTGTGCGGTCGAACGCCTGTGCGCTATCTGGATTGCTTTCTGATGCCCCTGTAACGTGATTTGCTCTGACACCCTGACTGCCATATATGACTTTCATTTGATTCGCTCTGTGTCTGTCGGCCATTTATGGTAATCGTTTCGTCCTATAAATTTAGAGCCTCTGTGGCCTAATTTTGTCTCGCTCTTCCAATAAACGGTGTTGCCGCGTCTCTTCTCATTTCTCGGTTTTGGGTCAAGCGACTGAGCGCGTAACCAAGCGACGATCCAATAGATTCCCCCAACTGTCGTCACAATGTACGTATTAAACTATCCAGCGGTAATGATGGAATCTTCAAATGCGGTCATTAAACACTTTAAGTACCAATTGGTTGTGGAAAATTTCGCTGTAATTTTGATATGGTGTCATTTTTCAAGACTTGAGTATCATCACAAACGGTATGTGAGTCTCTGTCACAGTATTGGAGAATCACAAATAAAGGTACATTGTAATCTTGGCATATTCACTACTTGTGTTTCTTTCAAGTATGTGGAACAGGGTAGCCATTTTTCAAAACTCAGACCCGTTTCCTAGTTGATGGTCATCCCATGCGACTTGAACTGTTCAAACGTATCGAGGGCTTTGTTGTATAAATTAAATCGACATCTACTACTATGAGTTGATGCGATGGCTGCCAGTCTATCGGTTGTTTATTCAGAGGCCTTATACTAAATTAACTGTTGTGGAACAGATAAAAAACTATTTTCACTTGCGTTTGTCTTTCGTTATTTCTTCATGTTCTTTTGGATTTAAACTTGTGAACTAGTTTAAGTTGGTAATTATATGGTTTCCTTTGCAAGTGGACTAATATTTTCATCAATAATTAGGTAAAGAGTCTCGTTTTTATTTGGGTTTTAGCATTAATTTTAAGGATACAGCGACTGTATGTGAAATATCGCCCGCTTTACTATCCGTACATCTCGTTTCAACCCCAACAACTCTCTTTTTAACCAAGTCATGATGCCACTGTTTGTTGTTTGTTTGTTGTCTTTCCCGATCATAGACAGACGTATACTTTTGTAGTAACGAAACTAGGAATCATGGGACAGTTTACGTGGTATCTGTTAATATAAGTTAAATCACAGCGCCATCTATTTTCGTGGGCAACACCTCCCTTTTCGGATAAGTCCAAAGTATATACATTCGTTTGTTCACTCATAACTATCATAGTCTAGTGGATTATCAAACCAGAGGTGCGAGTATTCCAACACTCGGCGGAATACCTCAACGCGGGGGAGGTACGTCCAAAAGCCCACAGCGAGCGGATCGGGGACAGCATGGGCGACCGGACGAGCCATCGCTCAACGAGATCGGACCAACGGACGAGGAATGGCAGGCGGAAAACCCCCGATAGAAGGCGTCGATCACACACAAAACCGGGCAGAAGTGCACACGACGTGTGAGCGGAAACCGGGGGTGTTGTGGACTGGAATTCTGATTCATAAACGCGAGCGCGCGCGTAGCATGGCAACCAGCGAGTTGGACAATAAAGATTGTTTTCAAGTTGAACATCACCCACAATTGATCGCAGCTGTCGCATTCCCATAGACTTTCCAGTCGGCCGACTGGAAAGTCTATGGGAATGCGACAGCTGCGATCAATTGTGGGTGATGTTCAACTTGAAATTAACCAAATCCCCGACTACTCATCAGTAATAAAGATTGTGCTTTATTGGACGTCTTTTCGCTACATTAGGACTGACCATACAGTACTGTGACTAGATCCTCTGCTCATCCCAACAACGATGATGGATGGCTTGAAAAGAGAAATGACCACACTTTAAACTAGACCCTAAGCAGGTAAAATGAGCTCAAATAAATGATGTGGAAATGCTATAGATACGGGCAGACCAGCACCTACCATATGGGATAGCATTTCCAACTGGTCGGTCTGAACGATCATGGCTCCTCCACCATGCGGACGATACCTACCCCCTTTACTCAATGTACCAGTCTAGGTCATCATATTTGATGACCACCGTGTTGTTTTATCTAACTGTTCGTGGTCTCGGCGCATGGTGCCTGATGCGGTAACTGTGTACCTGGTCTACAGAGCACGTGACTGATTCATTGCAAGCTGTATTTCTTATTACTTGATGGCGTGTCCGAGATTTCTGAAAGTAACCGGTAGCGATCAACCGCTTTACGCAGATGTTTATCCCACTGGACTAAGTTAGTCGGTCTGGACAACGATAGTCAAACTCTACAAGTCTGTTCACTTTTTCGTCATGATAAAGCCCCGCCTCTGGGCAGTACAGCAGAATTGTTCCTATGGAAGCAGTATACACCAGGCCCTCGTGACTCACGAATCCGATGATTGGAGAATTTAACTGGGATGACGGCTAATCGGGCTCAGTGGTATGGATGCTGCCGTACTGTGGCTGATTTGTCTGTGAATTAATTGCACTGATTGACGCGTGTCCGTCAAAACTTCAAGACGGTTGTTTTGGTAATAACGCCTTACTTTCACTTCTAGTTCGGCTAATTGTTTACAAAGTGTAGGCATCTTGATGTTGGATTTTTGAGTATAGATATAGTTGCTTTTATTAATTTCGGTCTCCTTCTCTTTCGTTCTCACTTGGCTAGGACCTGTTTTTTTAACCCCGTTATTGTATGATAGTCAGATATCAGCGAGGACCACTGATGTATTGATGCTCTTGATGACAATAGTGATGACACCGTTTCTTCCAATAACAACTGTTTCTTTCGGACGCCATAGGTGACGAAAATTAGCAAGTCTGACATATGTGTTCTTTATTTTGTCTGACATCACGTCACCAGCATTGCAGGCCAAAGGTATGGTGCTTCCCTAATTAGCTGAGTAATCCAGTCTCAAGTGGATTGTCTTTGGCAAATGACTTGGGAATTCAAACGCCTCAGTCTTGAATTAGCGGTTTGCATTTTAAAGTCACGAACAAGGTTCCATGCATATCAACCACGTCGTTCAACTGGTTCAGTAGACAATTTACACGCATGCATCAGAAGGTCTGAAGTGACAGTGCCGTTGATATGTTTCTTGTTGATCAGCCTACCGTCTGGAAGAAATTCAACACTGGATTCCCCCTAATGCGCCTTTTAGAATATCGTTCATGACAGTTATATGAGAGAGGTAAGATTGGACACCATCTGCCATGATGGACACGCGAGACGGTCTGTTATAAATTCTCTCATTGCTTGCAGACAGAATGTGCCGGTTGTTCATTCAAAGAATGCTGGTGCCCTATGACCCAGTGTGTGACAAATATTGTCAATGCCGCCCTGACCGGGTCGGAAGACTACCTACTATCCACGTGTCTGGCCTGCGGTGGGTTTACCAGGCGGATATGCTATAAGTCCTTTGGATACATTATCCGTGACAGAACGGAAATATATATGGCTTGACTTCAAACAACCGATAATGGAGTAGACTGAATCGGCAACTAGGTAACGATGTAGTAAAACGGCTTTTGTCCAAGGTTTTATGTATCCGTACCCTAGGTCTCTGTAGTACTCGGAGTTAGAGATTTGAAT
This sequence comes from Paragonimus kellicotti, assembly GCA_014220965.1. Taxonomy (NCBI): domain Eukaryota; kingdom Metazoa; phylum Platyhelminthes; class Trematoda; order Plagiorchiida; family Troglotrematidae; genus Paragonimus; species Paragonimus kellicotti. Next base: position 151,705 of record LOND01000379.1, read on the forward strand.
AGTCATGGGAGTCGTGCTTGAATTTAAACCTCCCGTGTAAGTACTAATGAGAAGACGCCGGACAGACTGCTTTAGACAATTCTTATTCATGGGACAAGAACACGGAGTTATAAATGTACATCGGTATTAAAGAAATCTGGGTCCGTCCTTGGCTGATGTTAATGGCATCACGTGCTGTAATCTAATTGGTTCAGTACATGACAAACTTTGCTGAATAACGAATGATAAAACGTCGAAACTTTTTACATAGCCTTGATGTATCCCAAAATGAAGTTGCATTGGTCCGCTGCTAGGTTGTTTGTTGTGTCAGTATTTGGATAGGTGGTGAATCGAATAGGTTTTCACGGTAGGCTCACATTTTGCTCTTCATATGCCCCGCATCTCCTGTAGGTTCTTTCTTCGATAACAGAACGGGAGCTCGACAAATAACCTGTTAGGAAACCTGGTAAAACTATTCCAATTTTAAACCTTAGTCATTTTGACCTTGTAACACTAACGCTAAGTGTTACGTTACTCAATTCAGTAATATGACGCTTGATGATCTATATTCCTCTAGGTTTTATGCTATCCACCCGTTCTATTCTAGTAAACATTAAGTCGGCTACAAACATTGACTGAGAGGAGCGTGTTGAATTGTCAACAGTTGCTGTCAATCCACTCAGTAGGCACGATATGTCCAGCGGTTGGCAACATGCGTTATCTCAGTACAGATCTGGCCTCTTTGGTTATATATGCTATTGACCACCGTCGCCCTATTTGGTTTCCAGGGCCTGTGACCTACAAATATGGACTTAATTGTTTATGTTTTGTGCACACAAATACCATCCATGTAGATGGCAATCTATGAAGACAACCGTAGTTCTGTCCCATTTCATCTAAACATGTTCTAAGTGTTCTTTAGGATGCAGAAACCATATTCCTCGTAAGGGCTGGTAGTGGGCGCCCACTCATCACGTGCCAGTCATAAATTCAAGTGTCTCGGATTGGGTGTCACATGGAACACTTTCTTGTGGGCGTTTAAATGCATGCGTTGGTCTTTGAATGCATTCCGTCACGATCGACTTAAGTAAAGTGTATAACATCCGGTACAGGTATGCGGCCTGTGGAAATCGGCAGTATTTGTTTATCGTGCGTGGTATAGCTGACTTTGAGTAATACCGTACAAAGTCCACCGACTTGTTGCTGAATCATCAAGTTTAAATGAATTGAGCAGAGCAGACAAGTATTGTTCCCTTTCAGTTTGCATGCCAAAAGTCAGCTGCAAGACAGACTGAGACTTATAGCTAGTTTGTCAGCCTGAATTGCTAGCCAGCGTGATCGACTAGACAAAGAAAGGTTAGCAACTAGATTGTGACATTCGATCATTCTGTTACGAGCTCATGTTCCTGTTTACTCTTTCAGATGTGTACCATTCAGGTCGCTGATGCAAATATTTGCCTCGAAAAGGATCAAGGTAAACGTAGCCCACCTCAATATTGTCAGTCTTTGAAGGGTCTTGTTTGACTGTTTAGTAACACTGTTCAACGTTTACGAACCTAGTCTGATCGCATGACAACCATAAATGTACCTGGACGAATAATGACTCGATACTACAAGCTGAAAACAAATATCACCGGGATGTACTTGATGGTAAATTGCTAACAATGTAACATACATGAAAAAAAGCTCATTTTGTTCCCCACAAGTGCGTGGCAAATTAAGTTAGTTTCGATTCAAAGCCATAAGGCTCTTTTTTTCTTCCGTATAAGATTGAATATATAAAACGACAAATTACTGCGTAGACGTTAAAAAAAGCTAAGCAGCGGTTTAGCCTGAACTCAAATTACTCGAATTACTTACACTATTGAAGGAACGAATGTTCATAAGGGGATCGTGTCCCTTTGCCGGTGCTTTCCAGACATGACAATGCACGGTTGTTCAAGTCCGCTAAGCGCACTTTTGCTTAAATGCAGTAACTTACCAATGTAGGTCGACTAGGTAACCCTTATAGCATATCCATTGTTAACCGACGTATCAATTGTCATTCTATCTACAGTTACGCCTTACAAGTATCCGAAAAGTCTACATTATTGAAACTAGCAAACGTTCTCGTTTGCTTGGTTTCAGGAAAGCTTTAGCGAAGTCCACTTGACCAATCACCCCTGACGAGCAAGTGTATTTAAACGAACAGTCTGTGAACTGATAGTGGAAACCATGCACATATCGTTTCTCGTCGGTCAGTCGGTGTGAATCTCTGATTCCTTTCGTTTGCTCATTCTCTTGAATTTCCCGGTCGTCTGGTTTGAGTGTGGTCTTGACCACTGCGCAGCCTTTCCACTCCAGCTGTCTGGCAATGTGTCGTTGTAGATATTCCATATAATCCCGGGATAAGCTGCATTTATGCGGCTTTGAATCCGAAATACTCTTATTTGCCACACGTTCCTTAATAATGAACCACATTTCGCTTGTTTGGTAAATCGCTCCCTGGTAAGCTTCGAACGCACTCCAATTATGTTAATTTGTACCTTTTGATGTCACGGAAACCACTTGTAGACACCGATCAGTCAGACGGAATCCCTGCCAGAGAAAATACTGACAAGTATAGAGGTCCGTGGCTCCGAATTCTAAGCGCACGCTGAGACAATTTCTGGGTCGAGCAGGGTACTACAGTCGGTTCGTGAAAAATTTCACTCCATTACATCACCATTGTACGAACTCCTTCGAAAAGACAAGAAATTTGAATGGACCGACGATGCCCAGAGGGCGTTCACGCGAGTGCAACAAGCGATGAACGAGCAACAACTGACACTGAAACTTCCGAATACAAAAGAAACGTTTATCGTAGCAGCAGATGCCAGTGACCGTGGCATTGGGGCAGTACTCAAGCAAAGGGAAGGAGTAATCGAATATGCCAGCAGAGTCCTGACCCCAACGGAGCAGAAATATTCGACCATTGAGAAGGAATGTTTGGCAATCGTCTGGGCACTGGACAAGTGGAGGCCGTACCTGTTGGGTCAACAGTTCCACGTGGAGACAGATCACAAACCTCTCGAGTGGATCAGGACTGTGAGGGACCCGAGAGGCAAATTAGCCCGATGGGCATTGCGTTTACAGGAATATGATTTCACGATCAATCGTGTGCCGGGTTCTAGCAATTGCGATCTCAGATAGACGACGAACTCCACAAAGTGACTTTTGGAGTCAACGGCTTAGTACTGGAGCAGGACCCACAAACACTAGTGTGTCTACAGCCAATACCAGTCTCCGAAATCGGTGAACTCTGGTCGATGGATCTTATGGGCCCATTTCCACTGAGTGCTCCGCGGTAACCAGTACGTTCTGGTCATGACAGAACACTTTACCCGTTGGATCGAAGCGACTGGCGTCCCGGATCAAAAAGCATCTACGGTGGGAGACATGGTGATGAAGCACATCGTAGCGAACCACGGTGTACCAAAGGCGATCTTGACGGATCAGGGACCATGCTTCGAAAGCGAGGAGTTTCGAACACGCATGCAACAACTGGAATCAAACGCATCCGAACGACACCATATCACCCGCAAACAAATGGGCTAACTGAACGTAACAACCGAACGGTCAAAGAATGGTTATCAGCCAAAGGAGGCGACTGGGAGTCTGCGTTGCCACTGGTGTTATTGGCCCACCGGGCGTCTGTCCAGGCGAGCACGAAGAAATCTCCATTTCAATTGATGTACGGGAGAACCCCTCGACTTCCGGTGGATCAGGACATTGGAATATGGCCAGAGTACAGTGATTCCACCAAAGAATTGGTTGCCGAAAGAAGAAGAGCCAAACGAAATCTGAAAGCATCGCAGGCACACACAAAGGAGCAATCCGCAACGCAACGGCTGGCAAAACTAGAATGTTCAACCTCGGAGAAAGGGTGAAGTATCGAGATCATCGGAACACGGGTGCCAGCGGCCCAGGATCAAGAAAACTTCTGCCTAAATGGAAAGGTCCGTATTTGGTAATTTCCAGACGGGGCCCAGTATACACGATCAAGAGGGACGGCGAGACGAAACGAGTGCATGCCAGTGAGTTAGCAAAGTGGCACGAAATGCGGCGCGGTGAACCAAGAGAAGATTAGCAGGCCGGGAGGCAACACTGCGTCGGTTCGAGAGAATATGTCAGCAGATGTAAAGGAGCCAAGAAACCTTAGAAGGGGGAGGAGTTTTGTGTACCAGGCAGCTTCGTTTGACAATAGTATAGTGCGTATATTAAGGAACCAAAGGGCAGGTCTCAACACCAGGGAGAAGAGGGACTGGAAACGATATTGGAACAGTCATGAAAAGAAACGCGTAGCAAACAAGCTCGTTTTCGGTGTTTCATCATCAGGCTAAATACAACACATTTATATGGGTTAGATGGGGGTGGTAGATAGCGTATTACTGAAGCGAAAGATACCAGTCAACAGTTTCTGTCTGGTTTGGGTCATGAGACTTGGTTACATAACATTGGTCATGTGAGTCATATGAAGTCTGCGAGAGATGCGTCACATTTGCGCGATTATTCTATCCTGGGGTTGCGTACATGGCCACGGAAGGTTCAATGTTCTAACTAGCAACTTTTGAGCGCACAGTGGTGGTGAGTGTAGTCGAATTGCGATGGCCTCTGCAATTGACAGTATACGCCCCTTGACCTGTTTCGATTGTATCCCACGTGCTTGCTAGATCGGCTTGAATTAATCTGTCC
>LOND01000380.1:0-10824 GCA_014220965.1 Paragonimus kellicotti
ATTGTATGATGAATGGTTTGCCTGTTCTTCTGGTAGTCCAATCTACATTTTGCTTTTCATTCTTATCCTCTCTCGACTACAGGAAAATACATTCGTATACTGAAATGCTTCTTGTATTACATTTCACATATCTTTCTTCTCAGTTTAGGTCATGTCATTGTTGTCTCTCTCACTCTGTCTGTTTTCCGAGAGACAAAGTTTTCCTTTTCGTTCTAACCAGCATTGGCCGACGGGACACAAAGATTTCACTCATACACCTACTGGTCTTATTCCTTCGGGTTTACACTGGCTATGTGGTGTGCGGCTGTAACCGCAGGTGGTGCAACGCAAGCCACTTGGGATGATGGTTAAAGCGCAGGCTTCCTTTGGCTTCGGTCATTGTGATAGGCTAATCCGTTTCGGATGCCTCCAACCATGATAATTTAGTCGTGCTTACTCTGAGATCAATGGCGCACTAGTCAACACAGTTGCATTATGAGAACACAACCGGGAGGCCAACTATCAGTCTTAAGAGGATGCACTCTGTTGACGAGTTCTCACAAGAATGTCACCTGAGTTACGATGCTTCTTCTCGACATGACCTGGCTGGTATAGTGACCGAAATCCATCAGTGATTACCGGCACTGTGCAAGATCGGTATGGTACTAAAGAGTCCTCTTGCTCCAGCGTACAGTAACAAAAAAAACTATGAAAAATGATAACGAGACACGTGGAACCGGACTTTGTTCCCACACAGCTGACATAATTTGGGGATCGGAGATTCGTGGCTGAGCATACCTCCAAAAGAACTTGTGTATCAAACTACAGTACGCGAATGAATCAGCTCCTTTTCGATATGAATTAGGTATGACTAAAACGCGGGATATGAGAGTGTCTTTTTGATCCTCTAAGGAAGGCTTTATTAAAGAGAAGACTGAGTTGTTCGTTAGTAAATCTTATTGTTTTAAATGACTAATCCATGGGCATAGTCGGTTGCCAGTGCTAGGTTAACTCAACCTTGAGCAAAATATTCGGAGTATAAATTCGAGTTAATGGCGTTTATCTTCGCATAGTCATTCTGTACACAATCTAGAGCAAAGAACTTTGCACTAACTGGTCTACTTAAATGAACACATCTACTCGATTATGCAAAATAAGTTATGTCTGCTAGGCATGTAGATCAGTTTAAACAAGTACACACAATGTACCGTGCTTAGTGAGTACCCCTCAACCGTGAACACCGTTGGATTAATGTGCACTTTTCTGCTCCAAGGCACGTAGGTTCAACTAGTTGCTCTCCCAGTAATTCAGTGTACAGACAAGCCAGTTACTAGGTTTCCCTGACGTTGATTGGCACAAACTTGTTGAAGAACCTAATGATCAGCTGCTACAGTCAGGATCATACTGGATTCTATTGCATGATGCAGACGCATTTGAATCTGTGATCCGTACACAACGAATCATCAGCCGTTCGTACATGCAGTGTGATAGTGTACGAATCAAGTTGTTCGACATATTTCGTCTTGCTTCGAAGTAGTTAGTCTCCAAAATATGTTCGCCCACATCATTGGCTACTACAAAACACAGATTGAACGTAACAGTGGAACTCCTTCCGAAAATCCTGTTTGAGGGGAGATAAACGGAAAATTGCGTTCATTCTAACACCTTACATTTGACCACTAATGTGCAAAGGCCTTGACTTACACGGTTCAGAACACACTTAAGTTTGTCTGTTTCAAATTTCTGATCCTTTCCATCTTGTGGATTCTTGCTACCCTACTCTTCACCCCCTTGCAAGTCAGCAGGCGGTCTTCCGAACAAGCTTGTTTGATTCCAGCCGCATTACAGCTACTTGATGCTCATGGTGAACTGGGCGATTGAGGGCAGTGTGCAATGACATCTGGACATTCTGAACAGAACAACGATACGACTATCCACCGCCCCTCTTTCGAATACAGCCCATTTTCGATCAGTTCACCAACCCATCGCATGCCTCTTTTGTCTGTCACAAACACACCAACATCCATGTGAGCGGCACCTTTACGGATCCGTCAAATGATTGGACAGATTTGTGCGATTTTGCAGACCACTGAACCGAGTGAGTGCCATTTGCAAGTGTCATCCCGTGGTTTACTCCTAACTGCCATCATCACCCCCCGAGCAGTTCATCCGACTCCACCTTCAGGCTGTTTAAGCTTCAGTATATTATGTCGATTAGAATCTGTGTTGGATTGAGCAGAATGACTGATGCTTATGCACCAGTAAGCAAACGTGTGCACGTTCTGATTAGTGGAACATTGTCGACACAGGTAATCCACAAAAACTGTCCAGTCCCCAAAAAAAACAGATGTGACCTGATTTAACTCTGGCGGAGGCAACCAAGCGTTGCATCACAGTTTTTGTTGAATTAGCATGGTACACGTTTGGTTTATTTAACAAACTATGACAATTGTGTATTAGCGTAAGAAGAGACAATCTGCTGTCAAGTATCGACGTGACCATTTGAGCAGACAACGACATGTGTTACTTCCAGTGGTATTCGGAAGGTATTGAGGTGTTCTATAAACCTGGTAGGTCTGTTTGCAGTCAGCGGTGATCAGCATTTTCTGTACTGAGCCTAACAGATAGTTTCGTCGATAAGTCAGTTGAGGTGATCAAACCGCAAAGTGAGGTTGCGAAGACTATGCCCTTCATAGATTTTACGAGCTATCTTACACTCTGTTTCTGCTATCGGACTTACTAACAATTATCTTACAAATTCGCTTCTTTGGTGATCAGAAACAGTTGTCCTTGTGAATAAACTTAAGAAAGAAGAGTAGATATATGATATTCGCCTGTTCCTCCAACCAGCGAAGTCTGACGTCTTCAGTCAATTTACAATTAAGCTGATTGATTGGATACCTTTGAGATCAACTTTCCCAGGAAGGCACACGCAAGTGCTTTGCAAATATGAAGAACAATATGTTGTATAGGGATATTTCTTTCAAACGATTCAGTTGAGGTAATACTCATGAATTTACCAGACTACTTTGTAAAGTTTCTCGTATTCCACTTGGCGTCAAGATTCGAAATCAATAATGATTACAGTGGTTTGGTTAAGAAACTGTAACAAACGAATATAGGGACTTTTAAAAAAGCTTCATTAACTCTGAACCATTGATAACAGTGCACCAGCCGTAAAGTAATCACAAAAATGTATGTGACCCCATGAATTTATTGTCTTCCAAATACATTGAAACTGATTGTAATCAGACTCACCCTATCCACAATTAATTCGCTCTATCACTAACGTGATCGATGGATCGTTATAAAAACTGTACTAGTGTAGTGAGTAGGAGCGATCATGCTATACTACTCACACCACTGCTATTCAGTAGTGGAACCAGAGCATATATTTTGACATCGAAGTAGCCGCAGGAAAAATACAAGAAGAAACATTGGAGTGCAGCATCGCATGAAATGGTTCTTGGTACGTAAGGGAACGTAAAGGAACTGAGCGTTGACGTCTGTGGCAGCCGTGACGGTCTGGGCCGAGTACCGTATGCAGATGAGTGTTTTCGTTTGTTGTCTTGTTGAAACGCATAACCCACGCGTTGCTTTCCTGAATAAACAATCCTTGTGCCATCCGCGTTTTGGATCACAACACTAGTGCCTCCGGAATTCAGTGGATTTATTCTCAGAGTTGCTTTTCACTTCGAATACAAACATTGAGCACAAGGAAATGCCATCTTTCGACGTTTTCTCCCTATTTTCTAATATACCCATTAGTAAGGGTGAATAAACTAATTTGTGAGTTACGTAACCTCATATGATCCGCAACTTAGAATACAAACATTGAGCACAAGGAAATGCCATCTTTCGACGTTTTCTCCCTATTTTCTAATATACCCATTAGTGGGGTGATTAAACTAATTTGTGATTACGTAACCTCATAAGATCCGCAACTTAGAATTCCTCCCAACCAACTATTCCAATTATCGTATATTTGTAATTATAGTGTAAAATTCTTGTTTGATACAGCTTATCATTGCCCCGTGTTCATCAACACAGTGCAGCAAGCTTTAAATACAATATGCTAGACTCTGCCGTGCAAAAGATATGCAGGTGATACCCTTCTTTTTAGTGCATGCTTGGTCCGCACAGTAAACTGCGTTCCTTGCTCAGAATTACAACATTCATGTCCGAAATAGAGGCAACTGACCAAATGGCTTTCCTGAATGTCATGCTGATTTGAAAAACAGACTGTTCGGTACGTAGAACTATACACTAGAAAAGAATCCAGTAGGTCTGGTGTAACCATGTTAGAAGATTCACACTTATCGCCTACAAAACACAGCCTTTTGAGGCAAATTATTAAACAGAGTGGGTTTAATTGTTAGATCGAGCAGGTTTGACCAAGAAAAAAATCTCTTCAGCGGTAGACTATTAGGCACTGGCTACCACTCCCCGTTCGTTGAGAAGCATGCCATATCCGTCAATTCCAAACCAGTAAACAAACCAGTACCTTATAACTATAGTTATCTCGCTTTGTCTTTCCGAGAGACGGAAACTCCTATTTAATCCGAAGCAAATTGACACCAGCTCTCAGAACTGCCCTTACTCGTGCAAAGCTTGTGCTTACTGAGAGGATGATGCCGATATCTTGGTCGTCCAAGAGAGATCCATTTTCGTTGAATGCAGAATTTATAGTTTCCCTTCCACTTGAGATTGCACACACTTTAGCCGATGATAAAGGTATTTGCCTAAGTGAATGGACTTCATCTATAGTATTGTTGTGATAGCGACTGTTCAGATAGACACCTTAAAAGTTACACAAACTAGCTTCTGTTATCTTGTTTAGATGACATCGAACTGACAGATGATTTCGCTAACCAGAGCTATCGAAAGTGTTAAGGCATTGACCAAGTTAGCAAAAGCACAAATTTTACAAATGTTTACGTTATCTACTGTTTTTCTTACCTGAGCCCTTATTAACGGAAACTTATACAAATTNCTCAATATGCGAGCAAACCTGCATGCCCGGTAACCTAGTTAACCACCTATGACTTTGTTTATACATTGCTCACACGTTTTCTACTGATAACTGTGTATGAAACAAACGCTTGTTATGATTTGTGTCTTCTGATTACCATAGTAACATATATAGGTTAGTAAATGGCTATCGGAAATGTATCTCATTTTGTTTCATTAATATATCCACATAGAGTAGAATTTTGTTTGCTGACCGGTCTATGTTCCTGTCTGGAAGACATCATGTAGTCTTTGAAAATAAGGATACCAGCTTAACTGATCCAGAAATTTTTAGTTCAATAAGTTCCAATTTAGTTTATTGACAGCATAAATGTTGACTTCTCATTCACGGGTAAATCTAGTGCCTATACTGTGATAACGGAACGGCTGTTTACACAGTATAAGCCTATTTAAACAATCTGAGTATGTTTCCACATGATGGCAGTGTTGCCTAATTGTGTGCCGTTTCAATGTGAACAAAAATGGATTGTTTTGTTTTAACTATAGCATAATCCAAGTGAAATGTGGACATCCTAGTTTACCACAGACTACGATTTTATGATCGACGGAACATTAATTTCGGATTGTGTTTTCCATGAACACGGATTAGCAGATCTTTCTTCCATGCTTATGCGGTCTTACTGTTATTCATGTCACGAAATCTATCCCTTGAAGAAACATTGTCTCATTGCCTTCACTCAGGTACACATTACGTCGGTTTCAAACTAACGGAGCTATTTCATCGAATGTCTGTTTACTTGACAGTACAAATAAAATCTGACAAAAGCATAAATTTCACACAGCATCATTATCCTACACCACAGGGACCATCTGGATTTGGTGGCCATTTTCATTCATTCAGGTCTGTTATAATCGTACTGATGTATTCAACAATTCAGTCTGTGAATCAGTTATCTTTCTCTGTATGCATACATAGAAGCTCACTACGTGATCAAGTCTTTGCATTTCATATCCACATGTAATAAATAAACTACACTGTTTAAAACAATGGAAAATTCACGACTTGCTAGTCATTCAGGTCTGCCATTTAGAGTTAGTTTATACTTCTACGGTTAGTGCAACAAGGATATTCATTATAAATAATGTTTATTTGAAATTTTAACATAGGCTGAAATCACGGAGTCCGTCTCATGTGCAACGGGCTCTGTCACCGAAGCGCACTTGGGATGAAGAAGTGGAAGATGTGCAAGTCTACCCATACTGTAGTAGGACGAAAACAGTAATTATCTCCCGGACTAAGGGTAGGATTTAATATGAGACTGCCCTACATGTGATTCAACGTATCTTGTGTTAATCCAACGACCTCCGACCGTTTTTCACGCCAGATGAATAAGCTGATACAGATTGTGATTATGTGTTTATTTAGGTTATAATAATATGACGCCTCCCCCGTGGCTGCTTCTGCATACGGTGGTGTGTTTGCGAGGCACACCCACACATTGCATAAACTAACAAATGCCCTGCGGCGGGGTTAGGTTTTGGAATAATGAAGTGGTCAAGCCGTTTAATTTTCGACAAGCTTTCATGTTAACCAATGCCAGAGAAGGTGCATCCTTAACAGATGTCCACTGAAGCGTCTGAACTAACCGGAAGGGGTCGCGAGCGGCCACTTGAACCATAACGGGATTGTAGACTTCCATGACTGGTCCGGGGGAGGGGGGACGACTGCTGACACAATCGCATTATGAGTTGGAATCGAAGTTACGCAATTCAGCTAACCAAAACACCACCTGCTTCCGTATATTCCAAGTGTAGCACGTTAGTACAGCATCTGGTACTCGTGTAAAGAAGCCCTGTTAAAGAATGCAGATGTTCATTTGTAGGTGTGTGAACCAGGTGACCGAGTATTATGTCTGAACAGCAAGTCCAGAGGCCCGGGACTAATCGGACAGTGAAATCTAATCCTAAGTTCGTTGTACAATGCTGCCTCTCAAACCTACAAGATCTGTGTTATCCTTGTCTAAATTCTATAAGGTCGAGTTGACTATCAGTCAAGCGACAAATGGCTTGGGAAGCTGATGGTGACCTTTAGAAAACTTGGCAATTGTCATCACCATACTCTATAATCTTCACTTGGAGTTAGTAGAACAGTCACTGTTTCTAATCGAGACTACTAGGCAATCCGAACACAAATCGCAAGCAAATNGACATCGGTTCTGGCGGCCGGTAGTTCGTTAATGAGTCGAATCAGCTATGGAAATTCGGATAGGGAGGTTCCATAAGTCTCACTAAAACGATACAGTTTGATAGTGTAGCATAAAAGTCGGCTATTTTTTAATACTATGAATGCCCGTAACACTTACGGACCAACTTTGGGGCAACGTGGAGACACCGGGGGACAGCGTTCTTCCGAAGTAGGGGTTCCAACAACAGTCCTGTAAAAGGAAACAACACAAACTAAAACTAAAACGGCGCCAACAACACAACAGCACACTCCCTTACACAGTTCGAATTTAATCTGTGCGCGCTTGCTGGTTTCGGCTGCGCGTTGCAATAGTACTGGACAGGTAATGGCCGTGTGTGACGGTTTTCCCCGAACGTCGAGTGTCGTCGAGGTATCAATTAGACACGATCAATGAATGTCATCTAGAAAGTTTAAATTTGAAGAAAGTAAAGCAAGCCTTTTTATTGAAGTTTCATTATGAGGTTAAATGCAATACATTTTTAACGGTTAATTACATGTAGGACATGGCATAATAATGGATCGATGGGTTCGTTGAAAATGACAGAGGAATCTCGTTCTTTTGCGGTCTAGTTCCACAACACCTAACATTCGGTTATGAAAAATTGGGATGACTGATACGATGGTGCTCATGGTTACATAATCTGTCCACTCCGAACATAAACGCAAGGTCGTGGCGGATTCATAGTTTCGACAAAGCGTTTCTGACTAGATAGTGGGGGAGGAAGTAGGCAGATAACGATAGCCTCTGCGATTATCAACAAACGACCTTTGCCATATCTTGATTGTACACCACCGACTCAACACACAAATAGGACGGAATGAGTCTGTGGGATTGACTAAGTGGTTTGACTCCGTTAAGCACGCAACGATCGAAGGCGAGGAAGGTTTTTTCCAGGCTACGAGTTGGCCATACCGCATTAGGCTTCCGAATGCGTTTAGATAGTCGCCGTATCGTGTGACCCATTTGGCTTGTTTCACAGGGGCAAATGAAATGGTATATACAGTAACAGATGGCATGAACAGGCAATGGATCTGTCAAGTGAGGGGGCAAAGTTGGTAAAGAATGGAACCGGACGCCTGAAAAAAAGGCTGCAAAATAGGTCTGTTTTAGGGTCAAATGAGGTCTGTTGCTTACATTTTCACGAGCTCTATCATGCTATACTACTCACACCACTGCTATTCAGTAGTGGAACCAGAGCATATATTTTGACATCGAAGTAGCCGCAGGAAAAATACAAGAAGAAACATTGGAGTGCAGCATCGCATGAAATGGTTCTTGGTACGTAAGGGAACGTAAAGGAACTGAGCGTTGACGTCTGTGGCAGCCGTGACGGTCTGGGCCGAGTACCGTATGCAGATGAGTGTTTTCGTTTGTTGTCTTGTTGAAACGCATAACCCACGTGTTGCTTTCCTGAATAAACAATCCTTGTGCCATCCGCGTTTTGGATCACAACACTAGTGCCTCCGGAATTCAGTGGATTTATTCTCAGAGTTCCTTTTTACTTCGAATACAAACATTGAGCACAAGGAAATGCCATCTTTCGACGTTTACTCCCTATTTTCTAATATACCCATTAGTAAGGGTGAATAAACTAATTTGTGATTACGTAACCTCATAAGATCCGCAACTTAGAATTCCTCCCAACCAACTATTCCAATTATCGTATATTTGTAATTATAGTGTACAAATTCTTGTTTGATAAAGCTTATCATTGCCCCGTGTTCATCAACACAGTGCAGCAAGCTTTAAATACAATATGCTAGACTCTGCCGTGCAAAAGATATGCAGGTGATACCCTTCTTTTTAGTGCATGCTTGGTCCGCACAGTAAACTGCGTTCCTTGCTCCGAATTACAAGATTCATGTCCGAAATAGAGGCAACTGACCAAATGGCTGGTACGTAGAACTATACACTAGAAAAGAATCCAGTAGGTTTGGTATAACCATATTAGAAGATTCACACTCATCGCCTACAAGACGTAGACCTTTGGGCAAACTATTAAACAGAGTGGATTTAGTTGTTAGATCGGGCAGGTTTGACCAAGAAAAAAATCTCTTCAACGGTAGACTATTAGTCACTAGCATGCCATATCCATCCATTCAAAGCCAGTAAACAAACCAGTACCTTATAAATATAGTTAGCTCACTTTCCCTTTCTGAGAGACGGAAACTCCTATTTAATCCGAAGCAAATTGACACCAGCTCTCAGAACTGCCCTTACTCGTGCAAAGCTTGTGCTTACTGAGAGGATGATGCCGATATCTTGGTAATCCAAGAAGGATCCATTTTCGTTGACTGATAACTCCAGCAGAATCTGTAGTTTCTCTTTCACCTGAGAAGGCAAACACTTGGCCGATGAAAAAGGTATTTGCATAAATGAGTGGACTTCATCTATAGTATTGTTGTGATAGCGACTGTTCAGATAGACACCTTAAAGTTACACAAACTAGCTTCTGTTATCTTGTTTAGATGACATCAACTGACAGATGATTTCGCTTTCCAGAGCTATCGAAAGTGTTAAGGCATTGACCAGTTAGCAATAAGCACAAATTTACAAATAGTTTACGTTATCTACTGTTTTTCTTACCTGAGCCCTTATTAACGGAAACTTATACAAATTGGCCAGCAGCCTTCGTTGAACGCTCCGAAGACGTTAATCATTGAGTTCTTGATTGATATGTTGAGTATGGCAAGCGATTGACGCTCTTCAACTCAGAGATCTGGTTACTAACTAAATCTCTGATTAGAAACGCTGCATAGAATGACGACTTACCACGGTCAGTTGTGCATCTGCATCCAAGCGATTGTGAACCTTTATTATTGTTACTAGTATTATTATGGTTACTGTCATCACCACATTCGAAATAGAATTTACTTTTTTGCACATTTGTGGTCAAATGTAAGGTGTTAGAATGAACGCAATTTTCCGTTTATCTCCCCTCAAACAGGAATTTTCGGAAGGAGTTCCACTGTTACGTTCAATCTGTGTTTTGTAGTAGCCAATGATGTGGGCGAACATATTTTGGAGACTAACTACTTCGAAGCAAGACGAAATATGTCGAACAACTTGATTCGTACACTATCACACTGCATGTACGAACGGCTGATGATTCGTTGTGTACGGATCACAGATTCAAATGCGTCTGCATCATGCAATAGAATCCAGTATGATCCTGACTGTAACAGCTGATCATTAGGTTCTTCAACAAGTTTGTGCCAATCAACGTCAGGGAAACCTAGTAACTGGCTTGTCTGTACACTGAATTACTGGGAGAGCAACTAGTTGAACCTACGTGCCTTGGAGCAGAAAAGTGCACATTAATCCAACGGTGTTCACGGTTGAGGGGTACTCACTAAGCACGGTACATTTTGATAAATTGGTTGAGAATAACACAACGTTATGAGCAAGTTGTAATACTCTACGTTTCAACCACTCGGGTGGCCTTCCTCAGGAGTGTTGTAATCGAAATCACATTAATATTACAACTTGCTCATAACGTTGTGTTATTCTCAATCCATTTATCAATAACATGTTAAACACGACGCCCAAACTGTTTGACTTCATTCGTACTAAATTTGGTGCGGATATCTTACAAGGTACATTGTGTGTACTGTTTTAAACTGATCTC
>LOND01000380.1:73821-84429 GCA_014220965.1 Paragonimus kellicotti
AATGTACCACCACGTTTACTTAAGCCAAATAAAACATGCACATAACACGGACCACAGGTGACACACGCTGCACACTTGTGGTTTCACCCACATATTCCGTATGCAGCGTAAATTTGAAGGAATAAGACCAGGATGCATGTGATTAAGCTTTTTGTTTCCAGTGGGCAAATGCTGATTGGCCGGTTAATTGGCTAGCCCGCGATCAAAACCCATATATCTAGCAAAGTATTGGTGAGATCTAACCTGGGAGGGAAAATAATCATGGAATGTAGGGACTACCACATTATAGGAATACATGTTGGTACAATCTAGAGAGGATGGAGAGGAAAAGCTGCAAGGTTAGACTGAAAAACGGACAAACCACTCATTATGCAACATGTCAACTCACTTGAAGTTAAGGACAGGTAGAAGGTCATAGAAACCGGAGTTTCTAAAAGGAGTGAGCGGGTGTATCGCCAAATGACAGTGGCCGTGGCCAGTGTGTGAAAGAAAGAAATAAAATATATATTAATGATGTTACTTATCCAGGCATAATGTACTCTATTTTTTCGCCGATGGTGCACTACTAGTGCATTGATGACTTAACAATCCGAGGTGGACAGCGATTCCACCGTTGCATACAACGCAACGCCATATGGCCGCGTCGCCACGACCGGTGGAACAGATATTTCCCCTGCGCTTCGTGCGGTTACGTTCTCGGTCGCACAGTTGCTGTTCGTCAAATTTTCGGACGCCCGTCCGGATCGTGTTTGTCCAGCCTCTCCCAAGATTTTCCATACGGCGTAAGCCCCTTCTTCAGAGATCCACTAGGAACTGGGCGTTCCAAATTGAATGAAACGTTTGTATCAGCCACCGCGGTTAGGGCTAGTCGTCGATACGCTTCTTAGGTGTCTCAGAAGTAGCCACTCCGGTGATTTTTGCAGGCAACGGCATCACTAAGTTTGACAATCCTCGTGAGCAAAACCGTGTCGTCTGCGAATTTGACAACTTCCTATCACATCTAATTCAAACTTGCTTCCCCCTGAGTTATTAGTTTTCGCCCAGTCAAGGGGTTCTCATTGAGAAGGATCCTTTTTAAACAAGGGTTTACAGGTGAGAATAAATTCTTCCCTCAGCCGTCCATGAGACAATTGGATGATCAGCAGATCCCGTCGAACTGTTTAAGTATACTGATAGACAAATGTAACTGTTCGGTACGTGTTGTTTCACAGGCCGTCCATATATATATATTTGGTTGTGGAGCGCATATCTATAACTTTGCCCTCAACAGTGCCTCAGTGAATTACTGCAGTTACACAAATTTTGAGTTGAATCTTTCCTCAGGAATCCACTGGAAGCCACCGACCTGTTGTTGGTCTCATTGGCCAAGGGCGGAGGTCTGCCAAATTCAGATTCCTAAGTCTTCTGTTGAGGAACCTCAATGAGTAATCTCTCTAATGTCCGGTAAGTCTTTCGAACTCACACATCGCACACGTACGAATCTGACCTAAAAACGTTGAACGGGAACATGTTTCTTACCGACCACTAGCGAGCTGCACCGAAATTACGTTGAAGAAGCGCACAACCTTCAGAAGTGCGTATTGTTCTTCACACTTTGGTATTGTCTGTATACATGAGCAGAGGCGCTGGGCTTGCTGCGATTGACTGGTTCGCAAATGACATGGACGGAGAAGGGCGCAGGATGGAGCGTCACAAAACACCCGTGTACAAGATAACGTTGTCAGCCTGTCCTCGTTTCAGGGGAAAGTGTAATGTAGGAAGTCCTTAGTGCTCTCCAACTGGGGATCTTACTACACCTGAGTTGTTGTGCCAGCTGTGCCAAGTGGGAGAAAACAGCAAGGTCAATGACGAACTCATGCGTCACTTCTGGATGCGGTGATTTTCCGATTTCCTGCAGTCATATCTCCGGTCATATCAGCGAGTTCCATGGATGAACTTGCAGGATCTGCATACACGATCATGGAATACCAATCCAGGAAAATGCGTCTAGTTGAGGTACAAGCGGAAGGCATAAACGCTGGTTTGGCTGTGCAAGTGAGAAAACGTTTCCCGGAGATCTTGGAAAACTCTCGACCGCACCTCACTTTCACAGGACGCACCCGCTCTAGATAGCTCTCAAGAGTAGGATACTGCTGTTGTCGCGACAGATTCCCAACCAAAGCACGGTACTGCGTGAATCTGTCCTTTTTTAAACAGCCATGGGAAACGTGACTGCCAACAGATAGTGGCGCCGGTTTTTGCTGGTATCCCTGCTTCTGGTCGTCTATGTTTCATGCCCGATGGGAGATCTACGTTGCGTTTTCTGGTAAGCAGCGGTGCTACAGCCAATATCGCACCGATTAAGAAGAAAAACACATCTTGATTGACGCCCTTCAAGACATAGGCTGCAAAATGCATCGTAATACGCACCCGTGGCGCCCGCTCTCTCACATTGAGTGTAGGTCTGCAATGTGTCTTCCGTTGTATCTTCAACACTGGGGATGTACCAGATGTTCACGTGGGCATGAACTTTCTAAATGAATTTAAACTGGTTGTTAACGCAGGCCATCACAAGCACCCAGATACCTTAACAGGTACATCAACCACAGGCACCGTTTCCCATAAGCCTGTCCACTGCCCGATGTCTGTTCATCCAAGCAGCGGTGGCGGATACTGTGCGATGCCTCACGAATTCGCAGATTCGACCCGTCCATCTAACAAGCTATCTGCCGTCGTTAGGGACGTGGTTAATCGTACCGACTCAAATGATCCACCTGTTTTGAAGTGACCACGACAAATTCCGCAACGATCGCGCCGGATTCCAAAACAGGTTGGGGAAAGACTAGCTTCGCCCTTTTCATAACCCCTAAGCATCCCTACCGCACATGATGCCAGAGAAAACGGCGGGCGACTGGCGCCATTTCGGAGACTGCCGTGAATTTAACAGTCATTGTTCCAGACAGGGTACCATATGCTACACGTCCACGATTCGGCTATCACCGTCGCAGACAAAACAGTCTTTGGCGAAATCGCTCCTGCTCAAGCCTACTGCTAGATACCGGAAGCGCAAGCGGATACACCGGAAGTAACTGTTGCCAATCAATTCGGTCTGTCCGGAAACTGATGTAGGCCTTCCCCCTCTTTGATAGCATCATCTCCGAAACTGTGTTCAACGTTGAACATTTTCCTTCACAGCTGCTTTCATTACTCGAGTGTTTTGTGACGGATTCTACAATGTGCCGAGGCCATTGATTCATTTCGCAGCTTAGCAGTGCCGATGATGCGGAAAGTTACCAGTATCCGTGGAGAAGCGATTGTTTCCTCGTCACAAACTGACACTTACATCTAAAATGTCCTCCATAGCCGTTCTCACTACAGAGCCAATGCATTCGTTGACTGATTTGCCATTCAATTTTGGAAGAGTTAACCAAAAAACGGTGGGGAAAAATGGAATCTAATGATCAGTAACGGAGGATTTGTTATTATAAACTCGACGTTCAGCGGCTGTGATTTTCCAGCAAACCGCACTGAGACACTTATCAGACGATAGAAGCCGGTGAATTTCGCTCCGCTAATGCGTTGAACTCGGTGCAGAGTGCAGAAAATTTCTCGCGCATGCTAACACATTGAGAGACCAAGTTATCCGCCACGCTCTTCACTTAGGAACAATTGCCCCAGTAAATAACCAACGAGGCTAAGACAGTTCAATGATAAATGACTTATCTGCTCATTTCATTCAGTCTACCTGCGACCGCATTGTGAAACTTCACAACTTGCAAGCACACTCACACCATACATTGCTATGTTTGGGGAAGCTATAACAATGAAAAAATCGTAATCAAAACAGCTGCCTCCTGTAGATCACATCTCTTGCACGCAGCAAAGAGGACGACGAATGATAAGAAAGGGAGCTTTTTGCAAACAGGCTACATTATCATGATGCTTTAATGCCACATCACCTATCTGCTGGCAATGGAACTAATGAACTTCGAAATATTCATTACTGACGGCAAAGTTAAACGGCTTGGGGGAAACGATTCACCGATCACGTTCCACAACAGTGGTGGCGATAGAAAACAATCAGTTTTCATCGAATACCATTCTTCGGATGGACTACAGTCCACGTCCTTTGTGGAATCTGGCCTAATGATGACGAGCTAAAGTGTGCCGATGGCAAATGTTTTGCACTTCCGTTTATGATCCGTGCAGACAGTGGTATCGAGCGGGGATATATCGGATTGCTGCCTAAAAATACTTTTGTACGTGCACGCCATTTCAAAATTACCTAAAAATGAGTTGCTTTGTAGATAAGGAGCTATTTGTTTTTCGTTCGGCTATCCACTTGTTTACCTTGCTGCTTTGCGGAACAGGTGATCCTTCCCGAAGGCAGCGTGTTAGGTCACCTTCTATCGATCGCAGGTCGTAAACTGTAACCTGAACTTCATAACCCGCGAGTTGTCAGCAACGCCATCCTGACTGTTCTCAGAGTTTGTTGATATAAGTGAGACCTGATGCATTAGTTTTGAGATTGCTGTGCTCTGTTTGGATAGCGCTGAAAGGTAGCCCTACGTTTCATCTTCTTCCTTGACTAAACTGTATTCGTCATCCTTGTTCTTGCAACAACTGCTGTCACCGCTTCCCTTACCGTTAATGAATCTGAGCCCTGCAAGTTTCTGAATGCCAAAATAAGGCACTTTCCCTCTACATACTTTCTTGAGTAATTTCTAGATGCTATCATTTTTTGGTGCACAAGCAGTCGTTTTGCTTCAACCCAACCGATGACCATTTGTTTGGGTGAACCCAATTCCGTTTTATCGTCCTTCCATTACTGAGTGGTGCCTAGTTGTCACTTTTGTTGTACGGGTACATCATCTATTCAGTTTCTAAGGATGTCTGACGTTCGAGGTGGGAGACTTAATTATCTTATATATTCAGTCAATAAGTACCGTAATAAATCAAGGTTTTTCGAGCACCTTTTCGTCAATCATTTTGGAGATAAATTACCCTCTCTGCCGTTAGATCTTGAAATAGGCACTTATCGGATCAAAATATTACGCGTAACTTGGTGTGATCTTGAATCGTTAACGAATGATCCGATAGATTGCATCACGTGAAAGGCGAAATGTTGAAAGTGATTAAATTCATTAATCACAATAACAGTTAAAAGGGAAACAGCAATGGACGTTAAATATTTCATTTTGTGACGTATTACTTGTAAGTCTAACAGATGGAAATGAACTTATTTAAAGGGAAAGTAACGCTTTGCACTGAGTTAGTTCGAAATCCACCCACGTGCGGTCCATGTATAGGTGGAACTAAACTTAACTATTCAACAGGGGTGGCAAAAGCAGGTATCAAAAAAATCAAAATTTTCATACCATCTAATATGGGTTCCTGTTTCCTTAAATGCGGTTTAGACAGCCAACCAATTTTTAACAGGGGTGGCAAAAGCAGGTATCAAAAAAATCAAAATTTTCATACCATCTAATATGGGTTCCTGTTTCCTTAAATGCGGTTTAGACAGCCAACCAATTTTTAGTGAACATAATATTGTTGGGCCTCCTGACTGTATGAAGAGAAATGCGGGAAGCAAACTGAAAGCCTTTCTTTGCGACGTGTATGATAGAAGGTTTGGCGTCATCCAGCAGTACCAGTGTGCATATTCGGCCTATACATTTTCAGTGGGCGTCTGAGACTCTGCAATGCGGGAGAATTAGGTGAATGCGGAAACTACGCGGCGTTTGCTTGTACGATTCAAACGAAACTGTTGTGTAAGCGTCTAGAGTACCACACAGAAGTACGTCGGCACGGAAGTGGCTTGTACGTTACAAAATCAACACAAACGGCAACTCACTATATAGCACAGGATGTTGTATCAAGGCGTTCGCCATTGAGGGCTCCACGAAGTTTTGGCGATGTCGACACCGTTTTGTACTTCACATATGGAAAATTTCTAAAATGTCTCTTGTGCCCTTCCCTCTACCAAACACATCAGCACCGCAGGTTCGATGTAAAGTGAAGTATCTGAATTTTATTGCCTTCCAACTTTCATATTCCACGAATACTTGACACTTCCGAAGAAAGTTTGCGGACAATGCTGCACAGACGAGGACTGTTATGTGGTTAACCTTCTTAGACACAGAAGCCAAAACGGATGTTTATTTGCGAGGGTCTCAACCTTCAGGGTACAATCGGCTTTTCTGTAATACCCGAACAACTTGTGCCCGTATTTCAAAGGAACTAGTGAAATCACACCTGTGTCCACTGATTCGCGTGGGGAATCCCGAATGCAGTACTGTAGTTGTGATCTACATCAGGAGTCCCTATCGGTTCTCGTTGTATACTGCGGTCAATATGTCAGCCTAAGCACCACAGTCGATACACTTCATATGAATGCCCTCCATTGTGGTTCCTTATTTGTATGAAGAGTGCCCCCACGGATGCCTACTCGATGATGCAATCTTGGTCGCCGTTTGTTTAAACATTGTAGACCAACACAGCCAATCAGTAGTTTGAATTATCTCTCACGTCAACACCGAATGTCCGCAAAGTATTCAGGCACATTTTCAGGCCCTTATTACAGGCAAAATATATAGATGATGAACGTTGGCGTTTTTGGCGCGGTCAATCAGGTGGGAGCTGATCACAGATGTCTACTAAATGTCGTGAACAAGGTGACGCCATTAACATGGAATTACATGGGAACGCACTTCAGGTCTTCATCCTAACTAGTGCACTCCTCCACACCAAAAATGAGTGTAGTTATCTCCGTCAATAAACTTATTTCCGTATTAACCTGATATTTTACGAGTATCTTCTCGTTCATAAGCCACTCGGGAAACATTTTCTTGAACTTACGAAACATGTTTGGTGTTGCTTTCAGCGGCAAGTTGGCTTCAAACGTCACCTGTGGGGCAGGCATTGTTGCTGTCACCTTTACTTTGCTGACAGTTGTCAGTGAGTTGTCCGGTTAATAAATCAGGCGCCCTGATGAGCTTTAGCTTCATTCATGCTTTCCTTGTTACCTTATTACCCTCCATGAGGAGTTCTTCAGAGATTCCAATCTATGTTTACAGATTAGATGGGATTATGGACTCATTTTGAGAATGTTCATAGGGGAATCACCCGAAATTAAGTCATATCTCGAAATACAAGATTGCAGAATTCACCCCAAAAACATCATTCACTGGTCGATCACTGTTAATGATAACGGATAGTTCCTCCTTGGTAACAGGCCGAAAACCTACTTCAGGCTTATTTTGGTCGAACAGTGAGTTTTCGAAAAGAATAAACCATGAGGTGCTTACATGTAACAAACAGCCATAACGCGCACCATGTCACCATGCAAATGGTCGTTGAAGTTAAAGTGCTTGCGTGTTGTTTAAATTGATTTCTGATGCGATCCAAACGATTGTTAAATATCACGTGAACCTGCTATGAATAGTGACACCTGTGGACTTACAGTTCTTTGTTTCAATATTAACAAAAACTTGTGTTAGAAAGGGCTCGTTGTATAAATATTTGGGTGGCGGCCGTGGGTAACAGGTGCCTCGAAGACGGCTGACCCTCTTGATGTACCATCATAAATATTCCTGGAGGTACTAATAAGCTTCGAAACCTCGACGATTATCCACAACAATGTAAACCACAGTTGGGACCAATTCAAGAAGGGTGTTCGGGATATCACACAATGTTGATCGTCTCCATTCGCTTGTAACGAAGTCCGGTTTCAGAACTATCCTCAGATAAGCAGAGTTTGAAAATGGACGTAAAAATCTGGTTGAGTCAAAACGTTCCTGAACTCCGTTTGACTTCACATATAGTCTTACTGGCTCTAGTTACGTACAGGAATTTTTCCGAAACAAGCTTCACTATATAAAAGTCGTGACGTAGCCTTTTTCGAGTTCTGAAGGCTGGCGAACTGAACCTCGCATAATTATTTTAAAGATTGTACTTTGAGCCATGCTTCGAGTTGGTCGCAAAATCAACCTTAAACTTACTGCCATGAACTGAATTGCACTTCAGTGTGCGCCCCAACTTGAGTTGACGTAGCTTGGGGAGATGAGTTTCAGATCTTTTGCAGTGTTACTTGTGGTTAAGAGAAGAAGAGTTGTAAAGTAGGCTGTTCATGAGTACAGGTTGTAGACTACCCAGAGCTAGCCTATTGATCTTGCGCCGGTGGCTGTAAACAAACGTGCAGCACTCGAAATGAGGTAATACGCACAAGATAAAGGGGTGAAATTGGGATGTAGGAGGAAAGTAATTATGCGTGGTGTAGCCTATTTTTGTCTATTTTTGACCACTTTGAAAGATATGTTCGGCTCATACCCAGGCCACCCATCCGCACGGCAGCTGCTATAATGTGGCCGTCCTATTGAGGGAAAACAGCTATCCGGAGCAATTCAACACTTCAGATATGAGGTCAAAATCCTGCATGAGGTAATGCCCACAGCTGAAAAGAAAGCCGTGTTTATAAAACTCCCGTTTAAAGGGGATACTGTAGCAGATCAGTTTAACCGCTGCATGTACCGGTCACTTAGACGTACCTTTCCAGCGGCAACCTTAAGAAGTTGGTTCACAACAATGCCGATGTTAAGATTGAGCCTGAAAGACAAGCTACCAGTCCACGATCAGTCAATGCTCATGTATTCATTTTCATGCTGCTGTTGTACTGCAGAATATGTTGGTCGTACGACTAGGCGCTTGTCAAAAAGGATCAAGGAACATCATCCAGCTTGGATTGGAACCGGTTGTCGTAAATCAATTACCAGCGCCATTGTTGCACATCTAGCTGACACCAACCATCGCATAGACATCAGCAAAGCATTCAGGGTTGTCTACAGAGTTGCCAACACACAACCAAAAACAGTCCGTCAGCGCATTCTGGCGACCGCCGAATCGATTGCTATTAGATTACGCAACCCTGACCTGTGCTCTCAAAAGAAATTTGTTCAGTCTTTGCAACTTCCGTGGCCACAGATCAATCACATCCAATCTAACCACACAAAACATTCGACCCTGACCATGTGACGTAACATCCAGTCAACGTCCGGCCAGTCATTTTCTGTTAAAACGCACCACGCTTAAGCATTTCTTCTCAAATATCTTTTTCCCCAACTCAGCGTGACGTTCTTCCCGACCGGTCGTGCATAACCAATATGCTAACCATCATGGATAGCCTGACAGACGTCAGAAGCAATGGCCACATCTCGGATGCTATCTTCTTCGACTTTGCCAAAGCCTTTGACCGTGTTCCACACGGCCCTCTTGTACATAAACTAGAGGCTTATGGCATCCAAATGGAGGTTCTCCACTGAATCGCACCCTTTCTTGATAACATGACCTTCAAGTAAAAACCGAATCACACCTTTCTTCTCCTTCTCCGATCTCCGCTGGAGTTCCTCAAGGATCCGTACTCGGTCCGTTATTGTTTCTAATATATATCAACGATCTTCCTGACCTTATTTCTAGCAACGCCCTCCTTTATGCTGATGATTTAAAAATCTGGAATGCTTGTGATCCCAGTGCATTACAGATTGACCTTGACCGTATTAAGTGCTGGTCAGATGACTGGAGTCTCCCTCTAAACGACAGCAAGTGTGCGCATATGTCAAGCGGAGGAGACTCCGGGAACCTATTCGTGATACATGGTGCACAAAGTGTAATAGATATCGCGAAAGTAGACCTTAAAAAAGACCTAGGGATTTGGCTGTCGACCGGTTTATCCTTTTCTTATCACCACCAGATGGCCGCCAAAAAGGATTTTGGACTTTTGGGCTGATAAAAAGCCTTTTTTGCATGGACATGCATGCCATCCAAACCCTTAATGAGGTCGATCTAAGGCCACTGCTTGGGTATGCTACTCAAGTCGTAGATACCAGTTGAATGGAAGATGGATTCGCCGTTGAACGCATCCAGCGAGTAGCCACCAAAATGGTCACTGACTTTCGGCCTTTCTCCTGTGAGTCTCGCCCTGAAATCCTTCATCTTCATCCACTTGATTTCCGAGGACTTCGCGGCGATTTACTACTTACACACTTCTTTGGAGCAGGACTCTTGTGGCAAATCGTCACCACAGCAGCTGATAACAACCGGAAGGGTCACGACAAGAACCTCTACAGGTTTCGACCCCGAACCTTCTTCGGCCAACAGTCCTTCTATTCTCTATGTGACGACCTTCCATTAAGGATTGTTAGCTTCTTTTCCAGGGACCGTTTCGAAGTGTGATTAGATTTCTGGTTACTTAAAAAGTTGTTAGGTTAGTATTTTACTCTGTACTTGGTACTCTATTTAGCCCCGAAAATGTGCTACACCCTGTCTTTGGTGACCGACTTTCAGGCCATCAGAAAACCGTTGAACATCAGAGCGGACAAACTGGCTGGATCCAGGTGACTCGGGCTTCCAACCTCAAATCCGTGAATAAATCGCTGAAATTGGTGAAACCTCAGACAGGTACTCATCAAACAAAGCATACAAACGGACACTCCGTAACACGTCAGCCTTGCCGAGTTACGTGGCTCATTCTGTACTAATTGCCGCTCATTATTACCGGAAGTTGGGGAACTAAAAATATCATGAGTTTCTTTGAAGTGCTTTTCTAATCTAATCTTGGTTGCGTCAAGGGTCGGA
>LOND01000380.1:88004-103132 GCA_014220965.1 Paragonimus kellicotti
TAACTCGAAATTTGGTTCAAATTTTCTCTCTCATTGTCTAATCACATTTTGCCTTACTGGTGCCCTGTGCACCAGAAGATTTCATACAATTATTGTTATTCGTTATCAAATTACATAATAATTTCGCTACGCATTTAATTGGGTCACAGTGTCTGCATCTGTTTTATATTTTGTTTTTGGTGTTCTGAACATCAAAATTTATAAAATTACTATCGTCACCATTTAATGTATCAACTTAGCCGATTATTACCTGAGTTGATATCTGCTCGGTTCCACTAGTTCGTTGTTCCACGTTCTGTTCCTGTTTTTTGCCGCTTTTTACTACGTTCACACCACTTCTGTTCACAAACTGTAGCACAATGACATGTGTTAGATCCCGCAGCATCAGCGGATCGGAAGTATCGAGTGTTTGTGGCCGATTCGACTGCCGTATGACTGATCAGAACGGTGTATAATGCCAGACGTGCTTAAACTGATACCACACTGAATGCACCGGCCTCAATGAGGACCAGTACACTATGCTGGCTTTTCCAAAAGTGGCACTTGATCCACATGAGCTGCCTTTTTCATGAAGGCCGCATTTCGTTCAAGGCCGTTCCTGTTCAGCTGATCGCTGAGCAGAAACAAGGCACTTTTAAGTGTAGTTGCAAGATGTCTAAAAATGTCAGTGCACTGCACATGGCCATGGTATATTGCGCTTGCCCTTCCAGGTGTGGCAGTTGATCGCAAGTCAGTGGCTTTATTCACAGCTTAAATTGAGGAAACCGTGACAAACTCGAAAGACGAGGCACCTCAGGAGAGGAGGCTCGTTTTGTGAGGACGATTTCCGATCACATTCCTCTCCAAGTGAACAAGCCAGAGCGGTGTTAAACACCTCATTCCCTCCAGAATTAACAAACTTGGTTTCTGCCAGCAGACTCCGCTCCAAAGCTACCAAGAAGTCACTCGGACTTCTCGTGACGTTACCCGCGAAGATTAGCACGGGGGAAGTACTGGACAAAACAGTTCAGTTAAAGACGAGTCATGATAACCTGAGGGGAGTCTTACTGGATGGTTCATTGCAGGAGTGGCAGAAACGCTCCCAGTTTGATAGAACGAGGTCACACATCAAGGCTCACTCTACACTTCAAACCAACGTTGAAGTCCTTATTCCCATTCTCAAGAGAGGAACGCCGCCTCCGAAGGAATGAAACCTACGGGCCCATACTCGCTTCAGAGGCAGCCGCCAGTACCTACTTGTCCGAGTGGGCCGCGTCGTCGCTGTGGAATCACGGAAACTGAGCGGAAGAGAGCAGTGGTCATCTGTAAGTCACTCAACATACCCGTTGCACACCATCACGAGATGGCGAAAATAAAAGGAATTGCCACTATAGGCGTGTTGGCCGCAAATTCCGCTTCACAGGCAAGGAGGTGTTTCATACGACTTAGGGGGACGATATATAAACGCTACATGTGTACTGTTCAAGTTGTGCATAGCGGCTTGCAGAAGGACATTCTCGCCGTAGAACCTGTCCATCACGCGGCTATCAAGCCAGTTATGGGCCTTGGAAATGTCGTGCACTAAGTATGGACTCGGAATTCCTGATCCGTCCCCACTTGGATTTCGCTGACTTCCGCCGAGTTAATTCCCAAAAACCCCTTTAACATAGAAACAATCAAGGAGTTATGTATATTGGCGGGTGATAGCGGCTGACGTGGTCACGGAAAAGGGGTTTTCAAGTTACCTCATTGGATCTTATTCGTGCAACAATTCTTCTTCATTGGATTAGCAACTACAGGAACAGTCTCCACACTGTTGCCGTTCGCTGCGCTCCTAGAATTTGTTTTGAAGCGCCGCTAGGTATTCATTTGCCGGGCACACAGTTGGATTAATGAAACTGCCCTGTCCCTGTCGCTTGTTGTATTCCCCAACGTCGGTGCTGCACCCTGTTTCCAGTGACTGGCTTTCAGATCACAAGTTACTCCCTTGTCACAGTATAACATGAGCAGAATTGGTTCGGTTACCTTGAGACTTTTCACTCAAACCAGTATATCATTCATCGGAATCGCTAAAGTCAGCATCCACGCCTGTTCACATAATCTCTGTCAGATTGTTTCACTGCTTGAACAAGTTTAGCGCAAGGCTAGTGACCAAACGTCCCCAAGTGTCTGAGTTATCAGGGCAGATTTCATGATTTGACTTTGCTTAACCTAGAGTTTTGACGAGTGAGAGGGGATATCATACACGCTTACTGAGTATTGGCTGACCCTAAATGTCACTGCTGCCCTGTCCTGCTCATAACTGGACAAGCCAATGCATAAAGGAATAGTTTCTCTTCTCAGCTTCAGCGATAGAAATACCCTCCGACCCTTGACGCAACCAAGATTAGATTAGAAAAGCACTTCAAAGAAACTCATGATATTTTTAGTTCCCCAACTTCCGGTAATAATGAGCGGCAATTAGTACAGAATGAGCCACGTAACTCGGCAAGGCTGACGTGTTACGGAGTGTCCGTTTGTATGCTTTGTTTGATGAGTACCTGTCTGAGGTTTCACCAATTTCAGCGATTTATTCACGGGTTTGAGGTTGGAAGCCCAAGTCACCTGGATCCAGCCAGTTTGTCCGCTTTGATGTTCAACGGTTTTCTGATGGCCTGAAAGTCGGTCACCAAAGACAGGGTGTAGCACATTTTCGGGGCTAAATAGAGTACCAAGTACAGAGTAAAATACTAACCTAACAACTTTTTAAGTAACCAGAAATCTAATCACACTTCGAAACGGTCCCTGGAAAAGAAGCTAACAATCCTTAATGGAAGGTCATCACATAGAGAATAGAAGGACTGTTGGCCGAAGAAGGTTCGGGGTCGAAACCTGTAGAGGTTCTTGTCGTGACCCTTCCGGTTGTTATCAGCTGCTGTGGTGACGATTTGCCACAAGAGTCCTGCTCCAAAGAAGTGTGTAAGTAGTAAATCGCCGCGGAGTCTTCGAAACTCAAGTGGATAAAGATCAAGAATTTCAAGACGAGACTCGTAGGAGAAATGCCGCAAGTCCAGTGACCATTTTAGTGGCTACTCGCTGGACACGTTCAACGGCGAATCCATCTTCCATTCAACTGGTATCTACGACTTGAGTAGCATACCCAAGCAGTGGCCTTAGATCGACCTCATTAAGGGTTTGGATGGCATGCATGTCCATGCAAAAAAGGCTTTTTTATCATCCCAAGAGTCCTAAATCCTTTTTGGCGGCCATCTGATGGTGATAAGAAAAGGATAAACCGGTCGACAGCCAAATCCCTAGGTCTTTTTAAGGTCTACTTTCGCGATATCTATTACACTTTGTGCACCATGTATCACGAATAGGTTCCCGGAGTCTCCTCCGAGCGACATATATGCACACTTGCTGTCGTTTAGAGGGAGACTCCAGTCATCTGACCAGCACTTAATACGGTCAAGGTCAATCTGTAATGCACTGGGATCACAAGCATTCCAGATTTTTAAATCATCAGCATAAAGGAGGGCGTTGCTAGAAATAAGGTCAGGAAGATCGTTGATATATATTAGAAACAATAACGGACCGAGTACGGATCCTTGAGGAACTCCAGCGGAGATCGGAGAAGGAGAAGAAAGGTCCGATCCGGTTTTTACTCTGAAAGTCCTGTTGCCAAGAAAGGATGCAATCCAGCGGAGAACCTCCCCTTGGATGCCATAAGCCTCTAGTTTATGTACAAGAGGACCGTGTGGGACACGGTCAAAGGCTTTGGCAAAGTCGAAGAAGATAGCATCCGAGATATGGCCATTGCTTCTGGCGTCTGTCAGGCTATCCATGAAGATTAGCATATTGGTTATGCATGACCGGTCGGGAAGAAAGCCATGCTGGGTAGAGGAGAAAAAGGTTATTTGAGAAGAAATGCTTAAGCGTGGCGCGTTTTAACAGAAACTGATCGGTCGGTAACTAGCAGGGGAGTGACGATCGCCTGCCTTAAATATAGGTGTGACAATGGCCTCTTTCCATGCCTCCGGAAGAGTGCTGGTCCGAAGTGTCTGTTTAAACAGACCATGGAGGGGCACCGCCAAACCAAGGGCCGCTTCTTTGAGGATCCGAGGATGGATCCCGTCTGGTCCCATTGCACTATAAGGAATGATTTTAAACAAGAAATCCTGAACGTCGAGCACAGAGAATTCAGCTGTTAGGAGTGGGCATTGGAAGTTTCTCCGCGGGAGAATCGGATGCCAGTTTGGCGGGACCACATTGTAGACTGCTGAATAATATTCTCTGAACGTCTCAGCAACCATCTGCTAGTTGGAGGGAATTTCCCCCATCGGGAAGCTGCAGAGAAAGCACTGACGGCCTGGTTTCTCTCTGGAGGCGCATGGTCTTAAAAAGACAATCTTTATTTTCGCGGTTACCGGTAGTATCTTTGACTGTACCTGTTGGGTATATTAATGGGTTTCCCGCTTGCACTGGTTTCTTACAGAACAAATGGATTCTCTATTGTCCGGTTTGGTAGTTAGTCTCTGCTTGGAGAATAGACGGGAACGTAGGTCAAGAAGACGACGTATGTTCCGCGGAAGCGGTGAGCGAGAGGAGAACTTCCATAGTTTGCGAGGAACAAATGCCTCATCAGCTTCGTGAATGGCAGCTTTAAAAGAAAGGTAGTTTGAGTTCATTGAATCAGAAACCAACTTGAGTGTACTTCGGAGTATTCTTCGTGCGTCAGTTCGCTTTCTGAAAGTTTTAGAACGAAGTCATTTTTACAGTATTTTCGAACCGATAACAGATAAAGCCAAAAGCTGGTAATATGTGGTCACCATGCTTCAGCGGTGGTTTGATGACCACTTTATCTACCATATGAGCTTCACTCGCGGTAACTGGACCAGGCAAGAAGAGTGCCTGTCCCGGACGCTGCCTTGTAGGTTGGGTGACATGTTGTATTCAGGCTTCTCAATGAATCAAGATTATCATGGATTTTGAGAAATCTTCAGTCAGAGTCCTCATGGGAAGCAGCTATATAGTTGAGTTTGATGCGTCGAAGTCACCCATAGAGAGAAGATGGAAGAAACGCTGTCTAGGGCAGTGAGGATGGCCTGGTCGTCGGATGCGTTGCACGCCGGCGATGGGTAAATAACACCGACAAGGAACGAGATACAGTTATGAAGCTGGGGTTCGAACCAGGGTGTGTCACATTTCTCTGGTGGGTAAATTCTCCGTGACAGTTGACACCGGGAGCTTCTGGTTTAAGAAGACAGCACAGCCCGCCATGCGTCCACGGGAGAGTCCGTTTGCCACAGCGAATACTCAGGAACATGCAGTTCCTTTTAACTTATATCTGTGGAACGCCAGGCCTCTGTTCAAGCAGGAATATGAGGACCATTGTCGTGGACCAACTTTCTGATTTCCGGTAGTTTGTTCAAAGGGCCCAGACAGTTAGTGTACACGCACTCGAGGGCTATCTCCTCATTTGGCTATTTGCAACAAAAGACAGAATGGCGCGTGGAAGAGCGTGAGAAAGCAGTCCTCGCAGCAAGGTGGAGTGCGTGGACGGCGTCGGGGTTTCCAGAGACTTTTTGTCGAGTACCGGTCGTTTCTTTATAGCCTGAGCATATGTGAGCGTCCCTGTGGGACGCTTCGTCCGCGTCTGTTGGCCCAAAATCGATGGCCCTTGGACCTCGTTCGCTTTCAAAATTACTAGAAGGTTGCTTGTATTTTTGCACACTTGGAAATTTGAGTGGAAGTTTAGGTTAGGAGGGAACTTGAGACGAACTGACTGTAATCCGGCGGAGGAAAATGCGGCAGCAATGGGCCAAGTAGAAGCCTGTCTAGATTCAGGAGGTGACTCGAGCCAACTCTGGATTGTAAAGTTCAGAAATAAAATAATTCTTAATGGGACTTTTAGGAGACGGGATGGTTGGGGGTTTAGAGCAAGATTGTTGGTCTGTAGCGTCTTTGGGAGCTACTGGTTCAGACCCGTACAGTTCCAAGGACGACTGGCCATCCAAGTAGGTACTGGCGGCTGCCTCTGAAGCGAGTGTGGGCCCGTAGGTTCATTCCTTCGGAGGCGGCGTTCCTCTCTTGAGAATGGGAATAAGGACTTCAACGTTGGTTTGAAGTGTAGAGTGAGCTTGATGTGTGACCTCGTTCTATCAAGCTGGGAGCGCTTCTGCCGCTCTTGCAATGAGCGATCCAGTGAGACTCCCCTCAGGTTAGCATGACTTTCTTTAGCTGAACTGTTTTGTCCAGTACTTCCTCGTGCTAATCTTCGCGGGTAACGTCACGAGAAGTCCGAGTGACTTCTTGGTAGCTTTGGAGCGGAGTCTGCTGGCAGAAACCAAGTTTGTTAATTCTGGAGGGAATGAGGTGTTTAACACCGCTCTGGCTTGTTCACTTGGAGAGGATGTGATCGGAAATCGTCCTCCACAAAACGAGCCTCCTCTCCTGAGGTGCCTCGTCTTTCGAGTTTGTCACGGTTTCCTCAATTTAAGCTGTGAATAAAGCCACTGACTTGCGATCAACTGCCACACCTGGAAGGGCAAGCGCAATATACCATGGCCATGTGCAGTGCACTGACATTTTTAGACATCTTGCAACTACACTTAAAAGTGCCTTGTTTCTGCTCAGCGATCAGCTGAACAGGAACGGCCTTGAACGAAATGCGGCCTTCATGAAAAAGGCAGCTCATGTGGATCAAGTGCCACTTTTGGAAAAGCCAGCAGAGTGTACTGGTCCTCTTTGAGGCCGGTGCACTTAGTGTGGTACCAGTGTAGACATGTCTGGCACTGCATGCCGTTCTGAACAGTCATGCGGCAGCCGAATCGGCCACAAACACTCGATACTTCCGATCCACCGATGCTGCTGGATCTCGTGCGTGTCATTGTGCTACAGTTTGTGAACAGAAGTGGTGTGAACGTAGTAAAAAGCGGTAAAAAACAGGAACAGAACGTGGAACAACGAACTAGTGGAACCGAGCAAATATCTACTCAGATAATAATCGGCTAAATTGATACGTTAAACGGTGACGATAATAATTGTATAAATTTTGATGCTCAGAACACCAAAAATAAAATATAAAACAGATACAGATACTGTGACCCAATTAAATGCGTAACGAAATTAGTATGTAATTCGATAACGAATAACAATAATCGTATGTAATCTTTTGATGCACAGGGCACCAGTAGGGCAAAATATGATTAGACAATGAGAGAGAAAATTTGAACCAAATTTCGAGTTACCCGCAACACCCTCACGACCGCCTTCTCCAATTCCAGACTGTCCCTCACCGAAATCTTCGTTCCGTTCCATCCAGAAACGGATCCATATCAAGTCAGAGATTTCTCTGGGTCTGCACACTTTCCACGAAATCCATGATCTCGAAGTTTGGTCTACTTCAAGGCCGTGTATGACCTTGAGGTTGCAATCCCTTAGGGCTGGATGACGTGTTATTAGGATCGTTTCAGACGTTTAATGACTTAGGGCAACCAGAATTTGAGGCATGAAAATCATTCTGCTTCTTGTGCTGTGCCTATCATGCCTTTTGAGTCACTTAGTTTTCCCATCATGCTGCTGTTTCCTCGAAAAGTTAGTTTCGACTATTATAAAATGTTTTTGAATTTTACCTAGGGTACTTATAGTAAATACTGTTGATGGAACTTTTGTGGGTGTCAACGCTTCAACTGGTAAAGAAATCTGGAAGATCTTAGGGCCTCCTCTCATTTCCCAAAGTTTGAGTGACTTACGGTAAGTTCATGATGGATTTATTGTCACATTTTCAGCTGGTCACGGAAACACAAGATTTCAGTCTTGTTCCATCTCTAGATGGTCAGTTGTATCTTCTCAGACGCAGTATCTCCGACCCGCGTAAACGCGACGTGTCTCTGAAGGCACTCCCTCTGACGGTGGATCACTTATTCTCATCCCACTTTATGCTCACTGATGATTCTGTTCTGACCGGAGGTAAAGACACGTCGTTATTTGCTTTCGATCCGAAAACCGGTGAGGTTAGTTGTCTTCCTTTTTGCATTAACTGTAGCTCGGCGTGTTTTCCTAACCCTCAATTATCGGACTCACCCGCACACGTGTAAAGCCTTGTGGAAATATGTGTATGGTACAAATCAGTATACACGTGAAGTGATATTAAAACACGTCAGCTTTCTTCTGGCTCATGAACTTGATTAACTTATCTCCATACAGTTTCCAGTAATTTACCAGTGTTTAGTTCGCGTACTATCCCGTATTCCATGTTTGTTGAACCGTTTTACTAGACGACACGGTTTACCACTGAGTGTGTGGATGTCATTGTTTACCTGGACTGTTCATGAGGTAATGACAACTAAGAAGGTGTGGGCGGTGTAAGTCGTCAGTTGTTTTGTAGTTGTTTCAGTTACACATGCTACTCGGTTAGTCGCTTAGCATCT
This sequence comes from Paragonimus kellicotti, assembly GCA_014220965.1. Lineage (NCBI taxonomy): Eukaryota > Metazoa > Platyhelminthes > Trematoda > Plagiorchiida > Troglotrematidae > Paragonimus > Paragonimus kellicotti. Next base: position 96,395 of record LOND01000380.1, read on the forward strand.
TGATCTTATTAGATTGAGCTTAGATATATGCCTTTTTGGAATAAGCGACTTACCTCTCTCCCTTATCCTCAAGTTAAGGATTGTTGTTGTGGATATATGGTGGCTAAGCTTTGTCTGCCCTAGGCGCACTGTGGTCAGTAATTAGAAATTCGCAACAAGTGTTTTTTCTGCTATACGGATGGTGTCATGACCCGCGGATTGGGCTAACAGCAGCAGTCCAATATTCAGTTTGTCAGATGAATTCGAGGTGGGAAAGCCACACTGTTGGAAATTCAGTTGGGCTGTTTCATCTTTCAGGTTGTGGCCTAAGTCTTTTATTTTTACGGTTACTCGTTCGGGCATTATGTATCAACCTTTTAGCCTCATCAGCCAGTACCAAAACCACGCAACCCATGTAACGTTGAATCCCTTCTGCAAAAGCTGCGGTAATCAACCAGACATTGTTCTGCTTATTAACAATAATGATGAAAAACGTTTTGTCCTGCCTTTGCATACTTACAATTGACAAGTAGGTATGCGCTCGACTATCGTCCACTAACAATTTAGAACGCCTTTCCCGAAGAGCAGTCGAAACGTAGTCCCAACAGGCATCGAACTAGAGAACGCAGTGAGGTTTAGAAACAAACCGTATATTTCCAGCAATGTTTGGAAATATGATAAGTAGTTAGCTCTAGCCTAGTCTGGGACCAACGGCAGCAACCAAGAGAAGGGAAAGGAAAGCGGAATGGACCCTAGCCCATTCGGCGGCATTTAAAACGGCACCACGCAAAAAATGCATAGAACCTTCGAGGCCGTTAAACAACATTTGAAGGGGTGCAAGCGAAACGATGATTCGTTAAAAAAAGGTGAGCATTCGCTACGTGTGCTTAGTTACACGACCAAAAAAAGTGACACTGATTTCGTACCAGGCCTATAGCGGGCATCCGTAGAAGTACGCCTACAGATAATCGAGAAGACACGGCTGCAGACGGGGTGTTAAGTAAAGCCACACGATCGTTGGTCACTGCGTACTTTACGTAATTTTATGCTCGGTGTTTTGAAAGAAGGACGTTTCTCTAGTAACACTTTCCGGTTTAGCATGACAGCCTCCAGTTCTCAATCTTCCGTATCCCATCCTTTGATTACTGAGTGTTCATTGCAGTCCTGTCGTTCCAGCTAGACGGAGATTGAATTGCTTTCTGAATTTCCTATCTCAAACTCGAATGGTCAGCATCAGAGTGCTAACACCTTACTATTCTCATTTGACACCCTTCGCAAGTCAACGATTAAAGAGCATTTCTGTCTTGGAAATTGTTAGTTAAGATGCACTGACCACAGTGGGAAACGGATTTTTTCGAGAACCACCTAACAGAAGGAGGCATCCGTTGATTGGCTTTTATGTTTTCTGAGTGTAGCTATCGATATTCCTTATCGATGCTGAACCAAATGTATTCCACGCTGCGCATTGGGTAGTTGTTTTTTGCTTGATCGCCGACACGACCTGTAATCTTCTATTTGGGCAGGTGCTGCGGCCAACTCTTGTATCAGGTCGCCTGGGTCGCGACTTATGATGGCCTTGCTATCAGAGCAAGTTACAGTAATCAGGATATCCGATAACACTGTCCATCGCCTGCTGGAGAATTACATGTGCCATCATTCTATCGAAGGGTGACTGGTTGTATTGATAAGGTCTTTTGTATGTACTGACTGCGGGCCTCCTTTGAAGTTCTGCACCGTGCCTACTTGAGGCTATGCTTCCGTCAGGTCCAGTTTCACGAACCACTTGTCTTCATTCAGCTTCGTGATCAGCTCTTTCTGGACGGCCAGCCTATACTGGTGCATTTGTGGAGTGTCATCTGGTCCCATGGAGAAATCGTTGCACAATCGCTCAGCCCAATTGACCTCTTTTACCGCTACGATCTGTAGCACCTATGTTAGGCAGTTGGCCGGCTGATTAGTGTCTATCTCTTACAGTCACAACATAGGACACTAGACGATTAAGGTCTCCCATCTCAGCGGACTACAATACTAGTTTTCGTATCTGAGCTACATCCTAGAATGTCCACAAGAACTCGTGCATATCGAGCCTTTACCGTGTTGGCCTGTTGTAAACTAATCGCTTACGGAGTTGCTGCGCCAAAATGTTCTGGTATTGCTATGTTCGCCGAGCTTGGCGAACGTACCAATACCAAAACCATCAACCCGGGCTACGAACCACACCACCACTGTTCACAACTATCAAAAGCGCCAAAATGTGTTTTGTGTCCGGTTAAAAACCCTGTTGATTGATCAGCATGCAAGTTGTAGCTCTTCTATCTAGTTAGATCCAAGGAGATCCATTTTTCAGCAATCGGTAAGGTTGCAGGCCCATTTCATCTGCTGTTCGTTTAAAGTGGTTGTGTTAATGCCTGTCCCAGACAACTACTTAACTTCACCCGGGTCGTTTATGACAGTTTATCCTCACTTTGAGTTTGCTGGTTAATTCCCGGATGTGGCTCACTGTTAGTGATATCTGACGCATTGTCCAGCTGAAGTACAGCTGGGGAAAAAATGACATCACACTGTACGCACTTACGTCTTGTGCTGACGTCGACTTTGTGCTTGCCTGTGGTTACATTAGACTTGAGTCAACGAAATTTGTTGATGCAGAACCCTAGGAATGACTGGGGTCAACCTAATTCCCCTATGGCTTTTCGCAAGAGCCTCGGGCCTCTTTCTTTAATATGAGGAACTGTTACTGTGCAGTGGAACGTTCTCCATCGTCCACACAATTAGAGACAAACAAACAAGTTGAAACTAACGCCTCCCTACGTTCTTTGAAAAGCGGCGACACGAGATAATCTGAGTCAGCAGCTCTATTACGTCTTAACAGCCTAAATGCAATGACGGATCAATTTTGATAGGTGTTGTTAAATCTACCGACCAGGGTGCTACATCACAAGTTTGTGGCGGCAACACAATAGAAGCAGGAGGCCAGCTAAATTGACCCTCAAAGTGTTCCGCCCAACGCTCTAACCTTCTGGACTTATTATAGATGAGTGTGCCATCTGTCTCGCTGATAGCTTCACTGACAGACGGTCGCCTGGGACCAGTAGCACGGATAAGCTTGAAGAGTCTGCCGGTGTTCCCTGAAGCAAAAGCGGTTTCCATTTCCTTAACTTTCTCCATTAGCCAAGCCTCACGATCGGCGATCAGGCTACGTTTCAGATTCCGATGGATATTTCTCCCAAACTTGTTATATAGACCATTATGCGTAATGCTCCGTTTGACGTCTAACAATCCCATGGATTTCCCTGACGATGCTTGGTTAACCCACGAACCACCGTACCGCCTGCCACAGTATCTGCTTCGTGAATGGTCCGTGAGATTTCGGTGCTGAAGCTGTGGAAGGTCTTTCAGGTGAAAACTGCTAAGCCTGATTTCTACGCTCATTTAGGTACTTATGCCTTATCGATGGTAAAGCCAGTTTCTCAACAGCTAACCGTTGCTGTCGGTGGGGTCGTTGCCCAGCAAAGTAAGAACAAAACGGCAACGTACCAACGCATGATCTGAATCCAAGTACGTGCTCCAATAAGAACGACAGTCTTGAATGGAACCCCGCCACCTATAACTAACGGCTATGTGGTCTATCTGAGACCAGGCCTGATTTGGAGGAGCGCCAAGTATAACAATGACGCGCACGATGTTTAAAACTAGTGTTAGCTAAAATTGACTTATGCTCAGTTTACAGTCGCAACAGCCGGCAGCTTTTATCCGTGCGGTATAATACTATCCGAAACCTGCCACCTAAACAAGACTTGGCCTCACCAATTTAACAGACTGGATGTTCATATCTCCGGCCAGAATGACTATATCAGACCATGTGTCGACCGAAGGAGAGCGGCCAGATCCGAATAAAAGCGTCCTTGACGCCGACGTCACTACAGTCAGTTGGAGCATAAGCAGACAATGAAAAGATTTCTGAAGGTTTTGCGTCTAGAGCTGGCCTTAACAGAACCTGCCAAGCGGACGGCGCAGTCTACTGTTAACAGGAATCCAATCTACCAATGCGGCTGCGGCCGTCGTGCTGAGGACTATACCTACTCCAGCTGACCGGTAGTGGCAGCCGTGGAGTCACCCGAAGTGTATAACCAGTATCGGGTAGACAATGCGGGTGCTGTTAGTTCCATACGTTGACTACTGTCATGGATTCTAGTCTCCGAGATACAGCAGACATCAACATGCAACGAGTCTAACGTTCGTGCGAGAGCGGCCTGTTGACCTACCTGTTTTAGAGTGCGAACGTTGAAAGCATCCTATATTAATTCGCATTCTAGGTCTAAGCAAGGGACGAGGGAGGTCCTGAGGCTGATGGTAAGAGATGGGACTTACCGACACAGTGTTACTATGATTAGCTATATCTGTTGTGGGACCTGCAGAGTAATTATCAGAAATGGAGGTTGGGAGGGGCTTGATAGGACAGTGGGGAGGGGGTCAGCAGTAGCATGTTTTCGCCTATCCACCCTGCTGTATGCAGCAGATAGGGCGACCCGGTTTATACTGCGAGACGGCCGATGCAGTATGGATTTATTGTTGTTGTGAATATTCATGGTTGTGTGTGGGCTGAGATACTGCCAGGACGCCCAGACCTAGACAGGAGAACGATTAGGGTTCTCAACCAAAGCCTTTGGCTCAAAAGCCTGTACCGCAAGGCAGCGGTTGGGTGGCAATGTACCAGAACTGGTACTTTTTCCGGAAAAAGATGCCAACCTTCTTCCAACCCCCAACCTGGAGGACCAGGAGACTGGTTTGTCAGACCTCTACCCATTGGCCTGCCTGGTATGAGTGACTCTATCGGTGTGGTGGCCACACCGTCCAGTTTAGCCCAATAGGTCATCGAGATGCGCAAGCCGTCACACCACGTCAAGGTCCAGTCTCGTGACGGGCTGAATAACACTGCGCTGTGGTCGGAATTTATTTAAGATATGTTCGATGTATTGTCTATAGTTTCGCTTACCATGGAACCCTGTGAGAAGACGTATTAATTTTTGATTGCTTTTCCGATTGTTTCGGCGTTCTTGATCTCTCCTTGTGCACAGTATACCCATGATAACTCCAAAAGAATATGTTGGGCGAGCTAAGATTCGGGGACCAGTTTGAAGATATAATTTCCCCGTTGAAACGGAATGTTGTATCGTCAGTGAACATGGTGCACGATACATCGCCATTTAACAAGAAGCTTTCCGTTGGTCTGCGACGTTCGTCCGTAACTCCTGCAACCGATCTTTGCCGATGGGCCAAGAACCATATTTTCAGAGGATACTGACATTGAATAATTCACGTTATTGAGCGAATCGCTAAACACACTTCTTCGGGCTAGTGCGTATTTTCTGCCAATCACCAGGAACACTGACTGTCGGTCGCAGTATACTGTGTACCGTTCCTCGACACAATAGTTCTTAGTCTGCATGCTTGCTTGGTGAAAAATCTTCACTAGTCTCGAATTTGGGTGTTATCCTAGGTGCGCTTTTTTCTCCATTTGTTATTCCCGTCATGTGGACCTCATATCCATTCCCACGTATTCGTTTTTGCTAAAGTTTGCAGATGATGTTGACTACGATTTTCAACATTCACAAATATCCTTCTCTCTCGCCCTGCAGGGCGGCTTTACTGAGCCAGTTAGTTTGTTTAACACTCGTCCCTTATCGCTCGATACATCGAAAGATATTGGTGTTTTGTCTTCCATTTTTGGAAGAACGGCTTGCCGACAGCTATTCGGCGCTCGTTTTCCGATACAAACTGTTGAGTATTTAGGTATCACGTTGACTCACAATTTGACGTGGTCTCTTCATGTTACCAATGCTTTTTGTTTGGAAAAGAAAATTCACGTTTTTTTTATGTTTCAGGGCGGTTTTAATCCCATTTTGCCTTATTCTCCGTTGTATGAATCCATACATACTCCAGTGCGGCTGTATTGTCCTCCAGTCGTTTTTCTGGAATTTCTATCTAAAGATTTTAAAATTTATCCTTAATCTACGAGGCACTTATCTAACTATCGCGACATCCATCCTTATAACCTCGTTACATCTGTCTTGCTTCAACACTTTGAAGAGTGTAATTCACCTCTCTCCTAAGTGCTTTCCGATTCCGGCCATCCTCTTCATCCGACCCTTTTCAATGTATATTCGCATCCTCAACTGGACTTTGTTTCAGTGTTTCTATACGCGTACGCGTGAATATGGTCCCGTTATCCCCTAGCCAGCACGGTTTCTCCAATTAATCCCTACACCTTGCAAATGAATTGATCATGATATTGAACCAAATACGTTATTATTAACTATTCTGTTTGCTTAAGGTGTGACTGCGTGAAAACTAAATGCTCATCTCCTGAAGTGCACAAAGCAGTTTCTTGACTCGACTTTGATTTGGTTGAGTAGTGCTTTTTGTGTTGAGTGTTTGAGCCACTCTTTTCTCGGATTTCCAAATAATCGGTAGTGAAAGAGCTATGATTCTTCTGCACCTCGAGTTCAGTTTCAACTCAGTGCAAAGCTTTGTAAACAATGTTTTAGTGCAGCAGTGGGCTCTCCGTTAGGTTCGTTGCTGACAGGCATTTTCATGGTCAAACTAGAGACCAGTGAACTACTTCACGTCGTCGACAACTGCTGCCCCCATAGATGCTACTCAGATGATATATTTTACCTGATAAACGATAAAGATGATACACGGTCTCTACTAGCTGACTTTCAGTCGTGCGCATCCCAACATCGCATTCACTATCGA
>LOND01000380.1:110926-123196 GCA_014220965.1 Paragonimus kellicotti
TGTCCACTTTATGATTGTAGGCTTCCCCGCGCTCCTGAAACATTAAGAAACAAAATACCCAACTGCAACACAAACGTTTGGACGAGTGTGGTTTCACGAGAAACACCAGAGGGAGGAAGATGTTAGCAAAATATAGGGTAAGTTAACAAACGTGACCAGAATCAGCTTGCACAGTAGTTTACAAGAGACGATATGGAGACGATAGAAAGGGACATTGTCCAAGCGGAGCCATACACGAATCGTCAGCAAATGAAGGTATCTATAAATAACTCAGCGGAATGACGACAAAACTGTGGTGGAGGTTGGCAACTAGTGCAAACAGACTGCATAGAAAAAAATGCAAACAATCAAGAAACGACGTATGGCTCGTTGAACAATGTCATTAGCTCGAACCACCGCAAACGTTACTATATATTGACAGCTGCAGGCTGACGACGAACATACTAAACAACTTATATGTTCGGACACTCAGTATAAACGCATGATTAGGTTTCATAACAGATTTTGATCAAAACCAGTTCTTCAGTTTCCCTTGCTTCGGACGGTCACATAATAAAACACATCACGCCCAAGCCACCACCCTAGACGCTGCAAGATGTTTGCTATCATGTGACATGCAAGGACAGATGGAACGAAAGCCACCAGACTGTCAAAACCTAAACGGGAACAATCACGACAACTGAGCGTGACCCTCCCCCCCCTCAATCGTGCGACTGGTAGCTGTGCAGTTAGAATACGAGTGGCAAACGTATCAAAATAAATGGAAAAGATGTAGAAAAATTGATAAAGATACGCGGAAACTCAACAAAAACTCGACGACCATCGACTTCTATTCTTCATGAAGTCGGAGGGCGCCCTAACCACTTTCAAGGCCAAATCACATGTTGACCAACAAGATGCAGCTTTCAGCATAACTCATTAGTCGCAAATAGGATAAAGTGTGGAAAGTGGTGAGCCGGCATTCGTAACACGTGTCTAAGCCGATGAAGTCTGTGAGACGAAATCATTACATGTTTCAGGAGCGCGGGGAAGCCTACAATCATAAAGTGGACATATTCTCACTTGGTCTCATCTTCCTTGAGCTGCTCACTCCTTTCAGCACCAACATGGAACGTGTTCAGACGCTTCTCAATGCTAAACTACGCCGACTTCCAGTGGAATTTACCAGTAATCATCCAGATGAGGTAAAAGCCACTATCGGGTTTTCATTTTTGATTACCTCCTTTTCTCAATTCACAGCAGTCTTTCCAACTTTGAAGCTTTATTTACGTGTTTCTATGCATATACACTCGTGGATTCTCTGTCAGGTAGTCCATATTACCCGATCCCTACCAGCTCCGGGCACGTGATGCCCACGGATTTCATGTATCTGTCATTCGAGAGCCTTAAATCAACTTTCCTCCCAGATTAGTTGATCGCAAGAACTGATGGGTTCGGCTCGTTCACCTAGTTATATCTCCTTGGAATCTTCCAGCGGTTTAAGACAAATGATCGTGTGGTTGTTAACATTGTACTGTGAAGGAATGGCGCGTGCATGCTATTGTGTAAGTGGCAAGTCAAATCGTTATTTCTGTTGACAAATAGCCATGCATTACTCATCTCTTAATGCGGGAATGAACGGGACATCAGCTTTTGACATCTGCCGTTCTTGTACTACTGATACATGATCCTGCAGAGGTGCTGACAGCTTAGTTCTCAAAGGTTAAGTTATCCGGTTTAATCAGCCTATTAGAACTCCTGTCTTACCTGGTAAGTGGGAGCACTGGCTGACTTTACGATCGGTCATTTGGTTGTTAAAATCGCCACGGGAGTCGACAACGAGCATTTTCGCACGATAATCAGTATACCACTGTGATTGGCCTGCTCGTAGTTATGATTGTAATGGGAAACCAGTACAGTTTTCCCTCTTTATGACGTCACTATCCGTTTGTTAAGACGTTTGACGTTACATACTCGGGTCCGGTTATGGTCACATGTTTTACGCGGTTCGGTGATCCGTTAATGTATTTGGTAAATATTGTCATGGCCGCTTTGTTTATTTCCATTCAACGGGGATATTTTCGTGTTTTTGTGTAGACTGTTGCTGTTGTTCCTTTTCGAGTTGTATTCAGGTCCAGCTGAAACTGAAAATGTTCATTCTGTTATATTCTTCAAATTAGCAGACCACCTTAACGAATCATCAATAAAATCCATTTTATCTTATGGTATCTCCTTTTAACGTGTTTGTATATTCTAATCATTTTTATTCGGAGTGAATGTCAGTTTGGTTGTCAAATGTAAAACATGTACGCCCATCCTGTAAATATTACATGGCTCTTTGCTTTTGCATATCCTTCTTTTCAGAGCACATTCATTCTGTGTTTGCTGGATCCACTACCATCCAATCGTTTCTCCGCGCCACAAATCCTCTCTGCCCCTCTTTTATCCCAAACCATCTCAAGCAACTAATGTCCACATGTGATCGCCAACGTTTATCGCGCGTTTTGTGCTGCTCTTATTGCATTTTATGTTAAGGGCAAACAGATCTTTCCTTTTTGAATCTTGAATGATATACTCCTTTCCTAATTTCTCTCCTCATGACTATTCTTATATGTACAAATTTCGATGTTTCGCGTTTTGAATCCGTTTGTCAGTTTGTGGTAGCCTTATCTCAAAGCATTTTCACACACTGAACGATGTTGATTTTCCGGATTTTTTGTTTGTTTTCTAATCAGAATCTTTGTTCATTCGAGTCAATTCGNGCTTATTCCAGTCTTAGTTATTTCGACACTTGTTCTGTGATCTGCTCATGTCAGATTGTAATACAGTCCACTCTCTGTAGCAAAACTCGTTTCTCTCATGTTACCGGCTGAAACCGTGTTGATGATCACATTTCGTGCCACTGAAGTGTGTTTTTCACAATCGTGCAATTTAGTGATTGACCAGTGTTTCTTATTATGTCAGACCAGCGTGCAAATTGTACAATATGAACACGTCCCACGTACTCCAAGGGTTTTTGTAAAGACTGCATCTCGTCTTCGAATGTACACAACCTGCCAACGCTTCTCGGTTGCTTTTTTCATGACTACAGGTAGAGGTCTAGTCAACTGAGGTTGCAGTTAGTTCGGGTGAAACAGTAATTTTGACGATACGAGTTACCAAACTGGGTTTTATCCCTGTCCCTGTTAGATCCATCCCGTGGTAACTGTCATTATGAGAACTGACACGTTATCAGCTGATACAGCGAATATCTCGTATGGGTTCAGGCGAATCTCCCAGGTCACTCACCGCTCATTGTTGCGCTGTATTTCCGTATGATAAATACTGTTAGTCATTGTTTCACGCGTGACGATAGTTTATACAAACATGATTGTTGTGAATTTTAAAGCAGCATACTGAGCTAGTTCGTCTGAGATGTTGGTGTCCACTTTTGTGTGTGCAGAAATACCCCTTTGTTAGTTTAGCACTCCCGTGGTAACGATACTGTTGACTGATTAGCAAATAGATCCGCCGTGTTTATGTTTAGTTTCACACTTGACCCCTGTTTTCCGTGTTATAATCTCTCCTGTTCTGTTGTGAATTTATCTAAATCATTTTATCTGCGGCACATGTGATTATCATCCCGATGTTGTCTGCTGTTGCTTTTGCTGTCTTCGACCAACTAGCACATTTTGCACATAGTTTGTAAGACTATGCGGGCCGTCCTATTGAATTTGACCAAATTGGGTAGTGCGTGTATAGCAAACCTTAATATCGATTACCAACTAGGGACAAAGCCGTGGTAGATCAATTCAAAAAATCTATCTGCTCGATCGATTTTGTATGAACTGACAATGCACAGAAGCGTATAAAAACAGGGTAGTTGAAAACCCACTGTTTATTTCTTCTCAATCACATTCAACTGGGTTGTTTGACTACGCGATTGTAGGCATCTCAATTTTGACTGGTCCCTCTAGACTTAAGTTTTTTAACCTCAAACTTTTCTCTCTCATTATTTGTGTGGTTGTCGTACGTCAGAGCTAACCGCTGGTGTAACGTTATTGATGATTGTAATTAAGTGTGTTATTAGAGTACCAGCTCCTGTTCTAATGGGGTTCAACCGCATGTAACCTACAAGGACATCTAGCTCGTCGGGTCTGTCACATGCAGTGGCGGTTTGAGTGATCGTTCGCGTCGTTAACTACATCTTAGAGACACCTTGTTCTTGTCAGGCTGTTTTTGCTCTTTTGCTTTCGGAATCAGAGGTCTTATTTTTTATTACGGAGTTCTTGAAACGTCACAATACATTCGGCCCGCACAGAATTCTCCTCAATTCTTCTTAAAGATGTGGGGCTAGCCGTGACCAGAATGCTGACGGTTTCCCTTGAAACTGTAAGCCGTTGACGTCGTTTCATACTAATGAGGTTCGACTAAAATAGTCCTCATTTTTAAGGGAGGGGGTGCACGCAATTTGGGATCATCCTCATTCTCGTTACACGAGACAGTTTGTGGTTGTTATGCTTCATAGGCAGCCTAACACGTCAACAACGTATCCGTGAAAAGCAAGCCGAGTTTCATTTTGGCTGTGGATGATTTACCGACATCTTCGTGCTCTCGCAAAAAACCAACGATTGTCGTCTTTTTAGATATCATAGGATGTTTGATTCATTTGACAAATCTGTTTCCTGGGTCTATCTGTCAAAGTGAGGTATGCCCTAGAATATGTTCTCGGATCAAGTTAGGGCTTGTGGTTGTTCTTTGCCAACCTTCAGCCTCTTAAGTGGACTGTGACAAAGTTGTTCAGCATTCTCTTTCCTGTTCAACTTTGAATTAGACGGGATACCAGAGTGTGCTCTGGCACATTAGGGACATGATGTGGACGTGTCTGCAGGTACATAATTTCAAGTACACGGACGACGTCGCTCTAAGTCGTGTTAGTTCACAGGGAACAAGAACTTCCTAGATGGATTGAAGGTTTAAGTTCGTCACTTTGGTGTGACAGTTGCATCTCCTAAGTGCAAGACAGAAAGGATCCTGCACCTGCTTTCACACGTGATAGCTAGTCGGTGTGGATGGTTGCATTAGTGCTAGTGGAATCTTTGATGAGATCACAAGTCATGTGGCTAAAACCCGATTTGCGTCCACCAGTACACGTCCTGTACGTTGCCGGTAAGATAGTCTTCCTTTGGAATGCTGATTGTATGATCAGCTTAATTGTGCAGCTGTGAGATTTGATCCACTTGCGCGGCGGTCGTTCACTTTGTCTTTCATCGACGATCGATGTTATCGAAGCATTAGCGGCGTATGGTGTAAACAAGTTGTCAGTAATGACAACGCCTGCCGACCTGTTTTCGGGACGGGCAGGTCTTACTGACAACTTATTGTAATGATTTCGTCTCACAGACTTCATCGGCTTAGACACGTGTTACGAATGCCGGCTCACCACTTTCCACACTTTATCCTATTTGCGACTAATGAGTTATGCTGAAAGCTGCATCTTGTTGGTCAACATGTGATTTGGCTTTGAAAGTGGTTAGGGCGCCCTCCGACTTCATGAAGAATAGAAGTCGATGGTCGTCGAGTTTTTGTTGAGTTTCCGCGTATCTTTATCAATTTTTCTACATCTTTTCCATTTATTTTGATACGTTTGCCACTCTATTTAACTGCACAGCTACCAGTCGCACGATTGAGGGGGGGGGGGTCACGCTCAGTTGTCGTGATTGTTCCCGTTTAGGTTTTGACAGTCTGGTGGCTTTCGTTCCATCTGTCCTTGCATGTCACATGATAGCAAACATCTTGCAGCGTCTAGGGTGGTGGCTTGGGCGTGATGTGTTTTATTATGTGACCGTCCGAAGCAAGTGAAACTAAAGAACTGGTTTTGATCAAAATCTGTTATGAAACCTAATCATGCGTTTATACTGAGTGTCCGAACATATAAGTTGTTTAGTATGTTCGTCGTCAGCCTGCAGCTGTCAATATATAGTAACGTTTGCGGTGGTTCGAGCTAATGACATTGTTCAACGAGCCATACGTCGTTTCTTGATTGTTTGCATTTTTTTCTATGCAGTCTGTTTGCACTAGTTGCCAACCTCCACCACAGTTTTGTCGTCATTCCGCTGAGTTATTTATAGATACCTTTCATTTGCTGACGATTCGTGTATGGCTCCGCTTGTGAATGTAGTCCAATATGCTCTACACGTATTGTACTATTCTGGTTTTGTTTTTAATAATTTCTAACATCTTCCTCTGGTGTTTCTCAATACAACACAACAACGTTTGTGTTGCTGGTATTTTGTTTCTTAATGTTTCAGGAGCGCGGGGAAGCCTACAATCATAAAGTGGACATATTCTCACTTGGTCTCATCTTCCTTGAACTGCTCACTCCTTTCAGCACCAACATGGAACGTGTTCAGACGCTTCTCAATGCTAAACTACGCCGACTTCCAGTGGAATTTACCAGTAATCATCCAGATGAGGTAAAAGCCACTATCGGGTTTTCATTTTTGATTACCTCCTTTTCTCAATTCACAGCAGTCTTTCCAACTTTGAAGCTTTATTTACGTGTTTCTATGCATATACACTCGTGGATTCTCTGTCAGGTAGTCCATATTACCCGATCCCTACCAGCTCCGGGCACGTGATGCCCACGGATTTCATGTATCTGTCATTCGAGAGCCTTAAATCAACTTTCCTCCCAGATTAGTTGATCGCAAGAACTGATGGGTTCGGCTCGTTCACCTAGTTATATCTCCTTGGAATCTTCCAGCGGTTTAAGACAAATGATCGTGTGGTTGTTAACATTGTACTGTGAAGGAATGGCGCGTGCATGCTATTGTGTAAGTGGCAAGTCAAATCGTTATTTCTGTTGACAAATAGCCATGCATTACTCATCTCTTAATGCGGGAATGAACGGGACATCAGCTTTTGACATCTGCCGTTCTTGTACTACTGATACATGATCCTGCAGAGGTGCTGACAGCTTAGTTCTCAAAGGTTAAGTTATCCGGTTTAATCAGCCTATTAGAACTCCTGTCTTACCTGGTAAGTGGGAGCACTGGCTGACTTTACGATCGGTCATTTGGTTGTTAAAATCGCCACCGGGAGTCGACAACGAGCATTTTCGCACGATAATCAATATACCACTGTGATTGGCCTGCTCGTAGTTATGATTGTAATGGGAAACCAGTACAGTTTTCCCTCTTTATGACGTCACTATCCGTTTGTTAAGACGTTTGACGTTACATAATCGGGTCCGGTTATGGTCACATGTTTTACGCGGTTCGGTGATCCGTTAATGTATTTGGTAAATATTGTCATGGCCGCTTTGTTTATTTCCATTCAACGGGGATATTTTCGTGTTTTTGTGTAGACTGTTGCTGTTGTTCCTTTTCGAGTTGTATTCAGGTCCAGCTGAAACTGAAAATGTTCATTCTGTTATATTCTTCAAATTAGCAGACCACCTTAACGAATCATCAATAAAATCCATTTTATCTTATGGTATCTCCTTTTAACGTGTTTGTATATTCTAATCATTTTTATTCGGAGTGAATGTCAGTTTGGTTGTCAAATGTAAAACATGTACGCCCATCCTGTAAATATTACATGGCTCTTTGCTTTTGCATATCCTTCTTTCAGAGCACATTCATTCTGTGTTTGCTGGATCCACTACCATCCAATCGTTTCTCCGCGCCACAAATCCTCTCTGCCCCTCTTTTATCCCAAACCATCTCAAGCAACTAATGTCCACATGTGATCGCCAACGTTTATCGCGCGTTTTGTGCTGCTCTTATTGCATTTTATGTTAAGGGCAAACAGATCTTTCCTTTTTGAATCTTGAATGATATACTCCTTTCCTAATTTCTCTCCTCATGACTATTCTTATATGTACAAATTTCGATGTTTCGCGTTTTGAATCCGTTTGTCAGTTTGTGGTAGCCTTATCTCAAAGCATTTTCACACACTGAACGATGTTGATTTTCCGGATTTTTTGTTTGTTTTCTAATCAGAATCTTTGTTCATTCGAGTCAATTCGGGATTTTGTTTGAACAGCAGTACACCGTGTTCCGCGGATTTTATGTTCATACGTTGTCATGGAACATCCACACATTCGTAACTTCCTGTCTTTCAGTCACTTTCACGGAAGCAAAGGAACTGACGTACATATCCCTGGTTTAATGTGTTGCACATACGCTGCTGCTTTGTGTGTTGACCGTTGCACTATTTTTTTTTAATTCAACGGGACATTTCCTGTGGCACCATCGTTCTCTGTAGCTCGAAAAGAAGCCGAGACTTCGCCAAGCAACAGTAAATTATCTTGCAACTAGAACATTGAATCGGATAAGTAGGTCAGTGATCGGTGAGTACTAATATGTTGACTTTATAACTCAAACTATTAAGTACGTTCGGGGAACTTGTCATTCGCTGCTTGCGGTTTTTTTTTGTGATGGCTTCCTATTGGTGCTATTTCTGCCTACCGTTTCTTCTACTCATATTCTCTCAGATCTCACTACCGCCTGTGTTGAAGAAATTTTGATGAAGCACTGGTTGGTTAAGACTTCTCAGTAGAGTTGTTGAACTTTTGACCCAGTAACCATCGTATTGTAGGAGGGTGGTGCATTTCAGGAGCAAGCTGTACAACTGCGGCAATATTGAAAGTTGTTGCCTCCGGCCTAGTATGAGGTCGGTGACAGTAACCGGGTTACACAAATCTGTGGTCGAGAATGTTGCGCGTCCGTTTGGGACCACTCCAAACATCGTCAAACGGGAATGTCGGACACTGATGTGTTTAAAACAGCAGTTGGTTCTAAACAGTCACCTGTGACCAGTTTATTGAATGGGTTGTCGCTGTCCACTTTCTGATCAGCGTTTGGGTTAACTTGTTGATTAACTGGGTAATGTCACGTGCGTGATCTTATCCAACTGAACAATACTTTAAAAAATGTTACTCAGAGCTGTCGGCACGGTGGAAATTGGCTATTCGTTCGGCGGGACGTTTGTTGAGTATTGTTTGGACACGTCCGCTGACGGTGCAGAAACTTGCGGACCTCAACTGTGTACATGGTGAGGAAATGTAATTCAGCGGTCAGTGTCGGATTAGACAAGTAGTAAGATGGGAGAATTGCAAATGAACTGGAGTGTTGCATGGTTGCTTTTCTGCAGTGAAATCCCGTTCGATTCATCGCTTATCTGGCCTGGGTCGTCAGTTTGTGACACTCGGAATTAAGGACTCCGAATAACTCTGGGAGTCGTACTTGGGCATACACCTCCCGCGCAAATACTATGGACTAGACCTCGGACTGGTTGTAGCAAACGTTTGTTGGAGCACGAATGCGGATTTACATATGTACATCAGTGGTAGAGAAATCAGTTTCTCATTGGTTGATATCAATGGTGCTTGCAATGTTACAAGCTATAATCTGAATGATTCAATAGCGGACAAGGAAGTTGGCGAAAAACGAATTATATAGCGTTGAACCTGTTTGTCCAGTCCCGGTCTTGTTTCCTAAAACAACATTGTGCTGGTCTGCTGCTAGATTGTCCATTGTGACGGGGTTTGGATAGGCGGTGAATTGATGGGGCCCTTAATCCCGAGTATTGCAATTTCATACTTAGGTGATCATACTTGCGCACAGAGAACAGCAAAGGTACATCATACTGGCTGATTGGGCACGACAATTTCAACTAGGCCGGTAGTTGGTTATACATTGCCGAGCGTATATTGTTCTGAAAGCATCCAAACTGTCACGTGTGTCCATTTTGGACGGGATAGCTTTCTGTGGTAACCCGTGGGAGCGACCAATGATTGTTTCGCAATATGTACCAAACTGCCCTGAAAAGCAGCCGTAATCGCACATATTTGACGAGGAAGAATGACGGAACGGTGGAGTGTGAAGGACCGTAAATGAGGTACTTCTTATGTCAGTGTTATAAACCAACCAGCCGTGCGGAATCAGAACACGAGACTCGAGAGCGTACACTGGATTTCTGCCACTCAGTAGGTGACCAAAACGAATGTGACATGTTAACCATAAATATGACCAGTCTGACAAACAACCAATCAGAAAGCAGAAACCTATTGATCCAATTTAACCAGACCACCAACGGCTGGTAAGACAAATAAGCAGGCGTTAGGATAAAAGTACATCGACCATCTGCAACAGTGGGAACGCGTCCGTAACATCTCTCTTTTCAACAAAAGCGAGTTAATCACATGTCATAAGAATGTTTTCTGGGGTTAACACTTAAACGTCTGATTGGTTGACGAACACGATTAGATCTGCGAACATCCAAAGTGTCTGGGAGGGCTTGGCATGTTGGCGTTAACGAGAATGTATTTGATAATATGTGAATGGGTAGTTGATCGTTGGCATTCCTGGCTCTCAAAGGCTCGTTGTTTCAAGTGACTGGCATGACGTGTCCAGACGAAATTTCCGGCTGTTACTCGGTGTACAACATTGCCCTTACGACCGACAGTTGTGCCTGGTCGCCAAATTTCCTCAGTGTGACGCGTATTCCGCTCGTAGACTGCATCTCCCGGTCGGAAATATCTGGGGCGTGCTCCATGATGCCTGTTGAACTGCGCTTCCATTGGCCTATTTCTCTCCGTTGGATTGATCTTTGGCCGTATAGCGTCAAGTGGAATTCTTAACTGTCGTCCCAGAAATGCTTCAGCCGGTGACTGCTGTTTCGGTATCGCTGGGTTAGCTGTTGAACGGTAGGCCCTCAGGAAAACATCAATCATTTCCTCTACTTTACCTTCTAGTTCCAATTTTTGCAAGACAGTCCTAAACGTATCCACAAATCTCTTCCACTAGGCCATTAGACTGTGGGTGATAAACTGGCGTGAATACGTGATGAATGCCGTTGCTGACACAATATGCTCGGAATTCCACTGAACTGAACTGTGGCCCGTTGTCTGTCACTGACCAATTTGAGCGAATAATCGCCGAAGACGAGGAGTAGTTGTTGACGTTGTAGCGATTCGCGTGAGAAAAACTGGCCACTTTGAGCGTGCATCGATTGCTACTGAATAGAAGAGTCCGTTCGATGGGCCCGCAAAATCAAGGTGAACCCGGACCAGGATTTGTCAGCCTTGGGCCATGAGTATAGTTCAGATTTAACGGGCATTTTTGCTGCTGTTGCGCAATTTCTCCAAGAGCGAGCCAATTTTTCGAATTGGCCGTCGATTCCTACGAGCCATTTACTTCATGCGGCTAATACCAGGATGGTCCGAATGTAACTGCCTTATTACGCGCTGCTGTAAAACTGTTGGAATCACTACACGGTCTGCTAACATTAAACACCCGTTGATCACGGTAAGTAATTCCTTACGGGGGAAAATATTGTTTCAACCTTTGATCTGTTGAACCAGTTAGCTGAATATACCCAGCCTGGTGCTGGAATCGATTAACAGACGGCGTCTCGTATCGACCAGCAGGTCGAAATGCCGGAGAAAATCGATGCCGATTATGGCGAAAGGTACCGCGGCAATTGTAAACACCCAGCGGAATGTCCGCCGGAACCCAAATTAGGAGTTGAAGAGCAGTGCCCGCAGGTGGCTATATGAGTTCCATTTGCAGCACGCAGCTGTGGGCTGCAGGGTTTTGGTACCTTGTTCTTAACAGGCGGAAGCCCGTTTATCCGCTGCCCGGTATTAATCAAGAACCTGTCTCCGGTTTGTACATCCTCTACAAAAATGAGGCGGCAGGAAGATTCAGTACCGACGGCATTGTTCACCTTCATTCTTAGCTTGCTCAGTTTTTGTCACTCTGATGATGCATATGTACAGGGTTTAGTGTACCGTTTGGCTCGGTTACCAAGACGTCCATAGTACCAACAACAGTCAGTTTGTGACTGCCGTATTTGTTATGCTTGATCGACAACCTGAGAAAGGGTTTGAAGAATTTTCGTTCAAACCGTGTCGCAAATTTGCAATTTCCGATTTTAGAGCCGGAATGTCTGTTGGACCAAGTTTTGAGATAACCAAATTCTCGGGACCGTGTGTGTCTATTTTGGAACGTGGAATTGGATTTGATACACTGTGGCAACCAAGTGGTGGTGGTTGAAAATGCTCCACCACTCGATCGACAGCTTTCGCTGTCTCGGTGAGAGTTTGCGAACGAGCAACGGAAACTATTGCTTGTTCTGCTTTTGTCAATCTGTTAAGCCAGAGCGCCCTGATGAGGGTTCGTCCATATGCGCGCTGCCGACAAGTTGTGGAATCTCTGTTGGTAGGGTTGTAGGGCGTTTGTCGTCTAGCTATGGGTCGCGAAAAGGTTGCTGTAGTCGGGCCTTTTCAGATGTTATGGCCTG